>CM043884.1:7378198-7513198 GCA_024034495.1 Camelina laxa
CACTTACCTTAAGTTATAGCCAGCGATTTTCATCCTCATTCTTTTTAATTTGACACAGAGCAACCTTATGACAGTATTCCAAACTTCAGTGCGGCAGATGCGTTCGGCTTACAGGAATAGGGAGGAATGAGTTCATTGATATAATGAATAAATGCAGATCTAAGGTACTTTTTGGTCTGGATTCTATACTGGTTTATGTGACTGCCATGTCGTGCAAGTTACACTCTGCAAAATTTTCTTTGCTTTGACTTCTGACTGAAGAATCTTTATATCTAAAATACGAGAATTCAACGTTTACAAAATTTAGATGGAATATTTCTTGTTTTTATTTTATGTCACTGTAATTTTAAGAAACTTCAGAGCATCGTAGTGTATCATTATAACTTGAGCCTAAAAGGGGATGTGATTCAACATCTGTTATGTCTTATACATTTCATTCATGTTTTGATCTTTCCAGAAAATAATGTGGAAGCTGAACAAATCGATTGCAAAAGACTTCTTACCTACTCAACCTGTGGATTTCCCTATTGACCCTTGGTGGGGTGTTTGCCTTGTCAACTTCACTATAGAAGAGTTTAAGGTAATCTAAGCTCTCCTTTATCTTTCCGTTTCTCCTTTTTCAAACTAACTTTACTCGGAGAGTGAACGATGGCATTTTCATCCTACTTGTTCTTTGTCTAATAACAGAACTAATTTCCTTGTTCTTTGCATAGAAACTTTCAGAAGATGAGATGGCGACAATAGATAAAATCTGCAAAGAGGAAGCTAATGCCTATATCCTCTTCGATCCAGAAGTCATAAAAGGTTTGTATCAGAGGGGATTGGTATATTTTGATGTCCCAGTCTATCAGGAAGACCGCTTTAAAGGTGAGTTTATGTTTGCCAGTATTTACTTATCACTTCATTTCTTCAGTGTACTTCAAGGGTGGAAAATGTTGAATTTTGCCAAGGCATGTAATTGCATGTCAGGTGATTTTAATAACAATCTCATAATCGGCTCGTCATATAACTATATTTTTATCACTGTTTTCCCATACTATTTTATGGTACTTTTGTTTACTTGGAACAGAGCCAGTGAAGCTCCTAGATAGCCTGTTTTAGATTCATATGGCAAGCTCATATTTTCTATTGCGAAACTAAGATTTTCACTTAAATGCATGTCCTTTTGCATTCTTTTTTCAGTTTCAAAGCTTGAGGGGTTTATCTCTAACAGAGAACAGTCTTACGAAGATCCCATTGAAGAGTGGGGAACTATTGTGCCACATGGAAGCTTATTTTATCTTGGTTTTAGTTACCCCTGAAATTATCTAGCAGTCTAATAGCTGCAGCTGCAATTTGCAGGTTACTCTATGCAGTTTTTGTAGTTTCAAATGAGAACTCAACAGTTGCAGAGCTGGCATCTACTTTGCAAGCTGACGTAACTCAATTACAGGCTGCTGCATCTTTCGTTTGCCGATTGGGATGGGCTGTCAAGTTAATTGATCCGTCCTCTGTACTACATGACAAGATTATGCCTGGGTCTCGTGCCATCCTCAGTGATGACGAAGATGCATCTCGGGCTAGTTTAGGCTCTACGTACAGGTCTGCTGATGGTGAGGCGGCTCAACATGGAGATAGTTTAGGGACAGAAAGCTCTGGACCACGTTCTAGTCATGTTCGGGTTGCTTTCATAGTTGATGCTAATATAACATCGTATCTAATGATGGGTTCTGTGTCACCAGGTAAAATTTCCTAGTTATATTTGGTGGCTAGCTTATATAACTATTAACAGCCCATGGATATCAATTATCTGTGTTAAAGGATCAGTTTTTACATTTTTCTAATATATTCTATTCATGTTCACGAACGCTATTGTAGGATTGAAATCTCATGCTGTGACACTCTATGAAGCGGGAAAACTCGGGCATACTAGTATCCCAGACCTTTGCCAGGATTTGAGCACATTAGAGGGAGCAAAATTTGAGGGTGAACTGCAAGAATTTGCAAATCATGCCTTTAGTCTACGTTGTGTCCTGGAATGTTTAATATCTGGTGGAGTTGCTACTGATACAATAGTTGATACTATGGACTTGGGAACTTTGAGCAATGATGAGGCTGTTACTCTTCTCGCAGATGCTAATTTACCTGATAATTCGGGAGATTCCTTAACCAGCCAAAATAGTGAGGTTCCGTTGTTTCAGATCCCCGTCAAGAGGATCTCTTGTCGACAGAACGTGTCCATGAAAGCACTGAACATGAAGCAGCTTCCACTACATCGTTTGTTGATACTACTACCTTGACTGAGAGCTACAGTTCTAACCTAAACCTTCAGAATGATGGAAAGCCAATCTCCGTTGAGAGACCTGACACCGGTAAAGGAAACAAGAAAAAGAAAAACTATCGCGTCGATATTCTCCGTTGTGAAAGTCTAGCTTCTCTAACTCCTGCTACTCTAGATCGTTTGTTTTCCCGTGACTACGATGTTGTGTCAATGATTCCTCTTCCACTTACGACTGTACTTCCTGGACCGTCAGGCCCTGTTCATTTCGGTCCTCCTTCCCATTCATCCATGACGCAGTGGATGAAACTCGTATTGTATTCAACCGTGGGGACTGGGCCTTTGTCGGTTATCTTGATGAAAGGTCAGTGTCTGCGGATGCTTTCCTGCTCCCCTAGCTGGCTGTGAGAAAGCTCTCATTTGGTGGGATGGATCTTCGGTTGGTGGTTTAGGAAACAAGTTTGAAGGTAACTTGGTCAAGGGAGGTATTCTGTTGCACTGTTTAAATTGCCTTCTCAAGTGCTCAGCTGTTCTCGTTCAGCCTCTCAGCAAGCATGATCTTGATCGCTCTGGAAGAATTGTTACTTTAGATATACCATTACCCCTGAAGAACGCTGATGATTCCATTCCTCAATTCGGCGACGAGCTTGGACTTCCCCTTGAGAAAATACTATGTTGAACTCTCTTAACTAAGCTGGCAAACAACATGGAGTTGAAGACAGTCGGTTACATTCGGCTTTTGAAACTCTTTAAACCTAAGGATTCGTCGGGTTCCTTTTCTCCAGATAATGATGAGAAGTATGAATGGGTCCCTTTAACCGTGGAGTTTGGGTTTCCACTTTTCAGTCCAAGTTATGCAACAATATCTGTAAAAGAATCGTGTCATCACAGTTACTTCAAGCAGATTCGCTCATGGAACAACACGATGCAATGCAATGCATTAGAAAAGGTTGAAAGATATATGTGCACAGTACCAAGCAACAGGTCCAGCTGCTAAACTTCTTTACCAGAAAGAACAAGCAAAGGAGCCTGCGCGTAGTAATAAACTCATGAACTATGCAAGTGGAAGGTGGAACCCACTCGTGGACCCTTCCTCACCAATTTCAGGAGCAACAAGCGAATTCCAACGGCTGAAAATAGCTAGTCGCCAACGTTGCCGGACTGAAGTTCTGAGCTTTGATGGTAGCATTCTTAGGTCAGTTTAGTTCATTCCATGGTTCATGATTATTCTTTTTTTTTTTTCCTTTTCTCTCAGTTTTTGAGGTATTTTGTGGGTGGTCACAGATCCTACACCTTGGCCCCTGTATATGAGGCTGTCACAGGACCATTGATGAGAATGCACCTTTAAGTACAAAGACAGACACTGATGAAGCAGATAGCCGAGAAGTGATTCTTCCAGGACTAAATCTTCTCTATGATGGTTCAGAGTTGCACCCTTTTGATATTTGTGCTTGCCTTCAGGCTCGTCAACCAGTTGCTCTTATAGCAGAAGCTGCTGCTGCATCTGCAAACCTTGCCCCGAAGTAGAATACTACTCACTGAGATTCCAATCCAATATCGTAGGACATAACGTGAAAGGTAACATATATCGACTGAAATCTTGAATCTTATTTGTGTTCAAATTCCATTAGCCAGTTGTAACAGTAGGATCTAGCTATTAGCATTGCGTTTGCATATGCATAGATATATAGTTCTGTTTTATTATGAAAATAACGTATAGTTGTCTACTTCATATTTATGTAATATGATTGCACATATATTTACTAGTATGTATATATACTCAAGATATAATTTTATTCAGTTTGGTTACACCAAAAATTGGCTTTAAATTGTTTGGTCGGTTTTGGTTTGCTTTGCCAATGAAACAAATGAAACTATCTTAACTCCCTAGATGTAATTTTGCAGGTCGGGTTCTTGTTTGTTTGTTTTTACATTCTAGCCGACTGGAAAATGCATCTGCGGCGAGCATCAGAATACACTGATGTTTCTTAGTCGCAGTAAGCGTTAGGAAAAACTACAAATTATATATTTGGCTAACGAATGATGAATGTATCGTTATACCATTTGTGTGCTTCAGTTAAAAAGATAGTGCTGAGGAAATTTTGGAGACATTGTGTGTAAGTGTCAAGGAAGGCTGTGGTTTATAGAGGTTTTGCGTTTGGGACTGTCTTGCACAAATTTTATCCCAATTTGGTTCGGGCGACTCTCGATGGCAGTTATTACGTCGAGGTTGATGAAAGTCTCTTTTTCCCAATAACAAAGTATATTTGGAATCAGTTTTTGTTCTTTTCCATACAATCAAAAAATATGTTTGCTTTTTGGTTTTCGTATACGTCACGCACCAAATCAAACTGTGGAGTCTTTCATAATCAAATCAATTCAAGTCCAACCATGAATTGTCAAAAATAACTATTGAATTTTGTAATTTGTGAGTGTGTGCGTGTGTGTGGTAGGGATCAATTTGTACTTTTAGTATGTATGGCTTATTTGTTTAGTTTGGCTATGTTTTTATGTTATTGATGTAATAATTTTTAGGGATGTTTGAAATTTATATTGTTTCTTGTTTCAGTTTTATAAATCCTCTTATTAAATTCAAAATTTGATATCAATATTATAAGGTCTATACTTAATAAAGAAACAAAAATTGGTTTTGTTACTTCATCTACGCGTATATCTTAGATTGTTTCTTCGAAATTTCATTACCTTTCTCTTGTTGACTTTTAAGATTTCGTTTTCGGGTAGACTTGCCAAACACTTTGGTTTCGTCTTCGTTAATACGTTACTTAACGTCGTATCAGTGCTGTCTAGACTTTCTCAAGACATTTTAGCATTATTGTTACTAATTTATCTTGGTTGCTTTATTGGTTTTGAACTTTTGGAGCTCTTCGAAGTTAGAAGATATGATGAGATTCTTTTCGTATCTTGGAGTAATTTTACTCTTTCAAACACCCAAAAACGCTTTATACAACTGTAGCTTCAGTTAAAGAGTGGAAATTGCGAAAAATTACCTTACAATAGATTCATTGTTTCCCCAAACAATAGATTATAATATGATTGGATGATCTTTCTTATACAGTGCCTGAAACAGATAGAATATTGGTAAAAGTTAGAAAAAATGCAAATATTGGATTTCTTGATTAAGCAATATTCCATTTGACAAACTAAATAGTCTCGAAGCAATCAGATTTACCTAATTCACCACAAATAAATACTTTTGTTATTAAAATTAAAAGACGACAGAAAATGTCATGTGCTATAATCATAAGTTTTAGGGGAATTTTGGTCCATAATAAAAAAAAATTAACTAATCTCGAAAGCATTACTCTAAAGATCTCATGTGATCTTTTTTGATCGAGGAGACTTCCATAGAGTTTGTGTTTGTTAAGGAAATAAATAAAAGTCTCTGCCTGCTTTTGAACGCCGCCGCCCATTCCTCTAGACTCTCCCTATTGAAAACAACGCGTTTCTTTATTGTCGGGGTCGGCCAAGACTCACTAATTAATTCATCCGACGACGCAAATGTCATCTCCATTTGTATCCTTAATTCCCAAAGCCTAAAGCATGAACGTGACGATCGAGTAAAAGAAAAAGGGGTAATAAATCAACAACGGATATTTGAAGAAACAAATACAATTCTATAGAGAAACAAAATCATGATACATTTGCAAATAAATATTGTTTGATTCATGAAAAAATACTTATCATTTTTAGTCATTTGTTTGGTTTATTTCCAAAATGATAGTTATACGTTGGACTTATTTTCAAAAGTATACTGTTGAACTTGTAGTTTCCAAGAAACTTAGGTTTTTACACCCTTCACTATATAAACTCACTTTTGTCACTTGACCGTATAACCACAGTTCCTTTTGCTAATCTACTAAAACTCTCTCACCATACGTACGTAACAATGGCATCAAATCCTTCGTTGTTTGCCTCTTCCTAGCTCTAGTGGCTCCTCCGTTGTTGCTCAAGCTCCGGGACCAGCTCCAACCTTATCTCCCCTCCCGGCTACTCCTCCACCGTCTCAGTCTCCAAGAACCACCGTGCCGTCACCTTACCTTCACCCTTAACCAATCCTCCTTCCTCAGCTCCTACCACGCTCCTCCGAGTCAGCCGCCGAGTGATTCTCCCGATGCCTCCACTTCTCCGCCAGCTCCTCCGACGCCTACTTCCCCTGCCGGAGCTCCAGGCACAAATGTTCCATCTGGTGAAGCTGGACCTGCTCATCTCCTCCAACTGGCTCTCAAACGCCGCTTCAGACTAGAGTCTCCGTCTTCGAACTTTCGCCGGAGTGACCGTGATCGCGGCTTTGATGCTGTAGATGCTATTTGTCTATTCATTAGGAATATTTTGGTTTCATAGTTTGTCTTTTTTTTTTTTATTATTATGATTTACAGTGTTTTAGAGATTTGTGGATTCGATTTCTGATTTGTTTCCAGTTTATATGATGTTTATTATCGTGTTATTGTTGGTATTATGTTTGTTACCAGTTTTTTTTATCTCGTTGATTATTGGCATTCTTGAATAAAATCATAGTTTAAATTACCAGTGTTAAATTTAAACTATGTTTGAACCGAGTTTTCGTCTCAGAACTCCCTAAAACAATTCTGACAATCTCATAAGTCCCTCCATTTTTTTGCTTTTGTTTTTGATTTTTTTTTTAAATCGAGAATGTGTTGTTTTACATTCTTGTCCAAAGAAAACTTAGATATTTACAAAAAATACCTGGGTAGTATCCACCCAAAAAACTGAATCGGATCTAAGACCCAAAATAAAAAAAACTGAATCGGTTTTTTGTTTAAAAAAAACTGTACTCAAATTAAAACTGCTCGGGAAATTCGAATCGAGTGATTTGGGTGAAACTGTAGAACTAGGTTTTCTCGTTTTCATTCAATCACCCAAAAATTGAGTAAGAAGATGGTGAAAACAAGGGGTCGTCTGAGGAGGAGTGAGCGTTTGAAAGAGAAGAAGATCTCAGAAGGAGATGGTGGTTCGAAAGCAAAATCCGATTCGCCGGAAGTAGGTGTGTCGGGTTTGAGTCCGGCGATAGTAGGAGGAGAGAGAGCTTTGAGTACGGTGGCGGAAGAAAGTGAAAGTCGAGTTTCGGAGGAACCCAATCCGGTGGTCGGAAGAGAAAATGCGAACGAAGTAGAGAAAGCAAAATCCGCTACTCCGGAATCAAGTAATGAAGAAGAAGATGATGAAGAAGGAGGAGATAATGAGAGATCTACTTCTGTGGAATCGATGGAGAAGAAGAAGGAAACAATGAAGAGGAAGAAGGAAACGATGAAGGGGAAGAAGAAAAAGATGAAGTGGAAGAAGGAAACGATGAAGGCGAAGAAGAAAAAAGATGAAGTGGAAGAAGAAAACGGTGAAGAAGGGGAAGAAGAAGACGATGAAGGGGAAGAAGAAAACAATGAAGGAGAAGAAAGTGAAGAAGGGGAAGAAGAAGACGATGAAGGGGAAGAAGAAAACAATGAAGGAGAAGAAAGTGAAGAAGGGGAAGAAGAAGACGATGAAGGGGAAGAAGAAAACAATGAAGGAGAAGAAGGTGAAGAAGGGGAAGAAGAAAACGATGCAAGTGTAAGTACAACAGTGTGCAACTATTGGGTGTAGAACTAGTAGAACTGGTGCAACTATCGGGTGTAGAACTAGTAGAACAGGTGCAACTATTGGGTGTAGAACTAGTACAAGTAGGTGGTGTAGAACTAGTAGAACTGGTACAACTAGTTGTTGTATAATTTTTTATAACTCATGTAAACCTGTTATTGTTGCAGGAATCAGAGGAAATAGAAGCGATGCAACCTTTAGGAATGCACTTCGAGCCTAGTCAGTACAACAAGAAAATCAAGCTATCGACAAGGTGTCATATTTTGAAACCTTGAAAACGCTGGATAATTTAGAGTATCCACTGACTCGTTCTGAGAGGATTGGTTTGAGAAACATCCACAATTCAAGCACATTTTCCACATGCCAAGGGAACCAAACCACACTTAGGGAATGTGGTTGCTCTTACTTCGAACAGCTAAAATCGAAAAAAGAAGGAAGCATGGTTTGTTGTGAATGGTGTTCCAATCCGGTATGGTCTGAGAGAACATGCTTTGATGTCTGGATTAGATTGTCGGAGCTATCCACTTGATTACAAGGAAGCCGGCGGTATCGAGTTTCGAAGGAAGTTTTTTGAAAAAAGATTACACTTGAAGATGTGAGGAGACAGCTAATGGTAATGCAACCAGATCGTACTCGTGATAGGTTGAAGATGGCGGTTCTCTACTTTTTAGGAAGCATCATTGCAGGCTATACAAAAGACTCGGGGAGAGATGCCATGGGTATTGATGATTTTGTTGTAAGCGCAGTGAATGATCTAGGTTTTTGTGTGTCTTTTCCTTGGGGAGATTATCATTCGAGAACATGCTAGAAGAGATTTCCCATACAATGAGGCATTTTGATGGGGTCGTGGTTAAAGAGAATGCGTTATGGCCTGTTCCAGGTTTGTATTCCATTGGAGGTTAGTAAGTTTAAAATTTGAAGTCTTCTCATTATTGATATTTCTTATATGTGAAGCTGATTTTAGTTTTTCTTTGTGTTGTGTAGTTTTTACTATTTGAGGCAGTTCCAATTTTAGCGAACACTTATGTTGACCAAATTCCTGAGGCGGATGAAAGTTGTCCTAGGATGTGCAGGAGGAAATTTAAGAATACCGGTCAGAAAGGTTTTCCTCTAAAGAATATTGGTGATACACTTGGTACAACAACGGTTAGTTATCCTAGTAATTGCCATTATTAATCATTTGAATAAATTGGTTTGTAATGTATCTAAAGTATGCTCGTTTACACAGGCAATTGCTAGTGTGATCCCTCATAATGATGAAGAAATTCCTCTTCTCGATTTAATCATGGAAGAAGCTGAGGAAGAGGATACCCATGATGTCGTAGTCGCCAGTTGGATGTGGCGCATTCGTAGAGGACTACCTGTACTTTTGGAGGAGATGTACACAGCCGATGTGGCTACTCGTTCAGGACAAAACGATGCGAATGAGGAAATAGTCGCCAATGAACAACCGAGAGAAGATACTATTGAGTTGGTTGATCTTCTAAGGACCATGAAGCAGGATATGAAAACCCAATTCGATAACATTTCGGCGAAGATTGATGGGCTTGAAAAAGGATCGAACCGTTGGAAGTATATGTGAAAGAGCAAGAGAAACCAAAGGTAATACTTCGTAATACTATAGTAATACTTGATAATACTAGAAGGTGTTAACAAAATTTGGTTTCATGTCAGGCGCCTGTAGCTGATGAGCAACCGAGTACTTCGCAAGAAGGAGGGAGAGGAACGAAGAGGAAAAGGTCTAAGAAGTAGTAAAACTAGGTTATTTTCTTTGATTTTTCATCGTAGTACTAGTAAAACTATGTAAAACTTCGTTATTTTGTTGGATTTGCGATTGGTACTGGTATTACTAGTAAAACTATGCAAAACTACGTTATTTTCTTGGATTTTCCGTTCGTATTTTTGGTAAAACTAAACAAAAATTAGAGAATTCATATAAGAAAAATATAGAACACGATTCAATTCAAGAAGGAGGCATAATCCTAGAAGTCACATAAAAGAGAGATAGAACATCATGATTCAACAAGAGAAGTCACATGAAAGATAATAAACTGATTCAACAAGAGAATTCAAGGAAAATATAAGAAACAGAAACTGATTCAACAAGTTTTAAACCAACGTAGAATAAGATCGACCCAGATAATATCAATCAAAACACAACCTATCCAGGAGATCGACTCGAGTTGTAAGCAACGCCAACTCCTCCTTTAGTTTGACAATCTCGTCACTCTTCTCCTTAAGCTCCATCTGCAAATTATAGATCTTAGTATGATGGGGATCAAATTCCCTCAATCTCTCCCAATGGTTATCAACATCTTTCCTTAAGGTTTGGGTTTCTTCTTCAATTGCATCAGCCCAATTTTCCGCCTGTGCAATCCATCATCCTGCAAAATATATCAACGAACATCATACTCAGGTCTCTCAATTGTATTTGATTAAATTTAATTTACCTTATACTTAACGCAAGTAAACCATCTCTTTTTCTCTGTTTCTGTTGGAGAGATCTCATTGACGATTCGTTTGCCACATGGGCAAATTCGAGGCATGCCCAAATCACCATCGGCTACGGCTTGTCGCCACGCTTCTAACTTCCTCGCCTTCTTCTGATCAGCATAGTATGGGTCGGCCTCAAATTGTTCCATAGTTTGAAGGAGAGAAATAGATCTAGAATCGACTTTAAAGATGAGAGAAGAGATTCTGACTTTTAGGTTTCGAAGAAAATGAATGAATGGATGAGAATGAGCTGACGTGAAGATAAATAAATAAATCTTCATGCTCTCGTGAAGAAGAAAGAAAAAACAAAATTCTGGCCACGTGTAAAAGATGTGTGCGTTCACACTGTGTGTTCACACACAGTTTTAAGTAATGCGGTTGCACTCAACTTGCAAATAGTTGTACTTTAGAGGTTTCTCAGTTTAATTAGTTTTACTAAACCTTAGCATTACTTTTTTAGTTTTACAGTTGATTAAACTTAACTAACATACAATTACAAGCTTTTTGCAACTTCATAAGTTAAAACTTGTAATTCTATAACTTTTTTCATGCTTACTTGGTAATTATTTACAAAGTGACATTAAAAGTGTAAGGAAACACTTGTTAAGATTCTTTCATAAATAAATTAAAATTGGTATATTTTCGAAAATTATTCATTTATACTACAATACAATATGTATTATACAATATGTAGTGGTTTTAGGTAGTACCAATTTTATTATTTTTACCAGTTTTATCTTAGTTCTGCCAGTTCTACGCTCTCATATACACATATTTTGAAAGAAGAAAACATTAATAGACTTCAAATTAAGTTTCAACCCAAGTTTTACATTAAGTTTCAAACCAAACACAATTGATACATGAAGAGGTGAATCAAACATGAACATTATCTCCAAATAACAACCATTGGAGTCCTTGTCTCCGGCGCCTTTTATTCTGCGTCCTAGGTCGAGTTTTGGTCGTTTTTCCCAGCAGATGCATACCTTTTTGTTTTCTTTCTTCCCCCTCTTATTTTCCGATTCGGAGGCATGATCTCCATATCTTGGACGTCATCTAGGACATCCCATCGAGACTTATCAGGTACTAAATAAATTGTTCTGCAATATGCAATTGCCCACAGCTCCGTCCAATAATACTTAGAACACAACTCATGTAACTCGAAATCCTTACCTCCATATTTTTGGAATGTAATGAAAGACGCCAATGCATGCACACAAGGATACTTTTGTATATCGAAAAACCTGCAACTGCAACTTCTCAATCGCAACTTCACCAAATAAGGCTTTCCGTCACTGTCAATGACATTGTATTCAAGCTCGAAACCATTTAGCTCTATCACCTTTAGTTTCTCAGCAGTTGCCCATAAATCATGTAAGTAGTTCTCCACTAAAGGCACCAATTTATTTGCGACTGATCCAGACACAGCATCTTTCCGATGTTCATTAAACCATTCAGAGAATTTTTAACTATTGCATCAAGCATGGGTATCAAGGAGTACCTCCTTGCATCTTTGAATACACTGTTCAACGATTCAACACAGTTGCTTGTGTCTAGGTTGTATCTATCTCCTGGAAAAACACATCTTGCCCATCTTTCTTTCTGGGTAGATTCTTCAAGATACTTGGCAGCAGAAGGATATCTTGTCGTAAAAGATGCGTAAGCAATGTTGAACTCAGCCACTGTGTAAAACCTACTACACTCCATGAATCTCCATGCAACAACGTCTTTGTTCACGTTACGAGCATAACCTTTCACATTTTGGGATAAATGCCATATACAAAAACCATGATGAGCCAGAGGATACACATTAGCTATAGCTTTTATGAGACTTGTATTTCTGTCAGTCATAAATACTATTTCAGAAGAATCCCCAACAACAGTTTTCAACATCTCCAAAAACCAATTCCAACTTGCATCATTCTCACCATCAAGAACACCAAACGCCAAGGGATAATGGTGACGGTTAGGATCTTGAGCCGACGCAAAAACAAGAACACCCTTATATCCGTTCTTTAGAAAAGTTGCATCCATAGTTATAACTTTCCTCATGACTTTAAATCCTTCAATGCTAGCTCCCAAAGCTATGAACAAGTACATGAATTTATTATTCTCATTGCAATGAACATATGATCTTGTACCATGATTAACTTTCTCTAACATGTGCAGATAACATCGCAGCATCTTGTAGCTTTCTTCTGGGCTACCTTTCAAATCAGTAACAGCTTGATTTTTCCCTCTCAATGCCGTGGAATATGATATATCAACACCTAATTTTGTCTTGACAAGATCCATGATAATTTTCGGAGGTGGAGTTTCCATTTGCCCTGGATAATCACAATGTAAAAGAGAAGCAACTAATTGTGGAGTGCCTTGCCTCTTACTATTGCTTGAACTTTGACTAGCCCGAGAGCATGTATGCATCTTGTTGTGCCTTCTAATCGAGAAAATATCTGTACCTCGAATCCTACCACCTCGTAAACCCCAGTTACATCCTTCTTTAGGACATTTGACCACATAACGCACCTTGTCCGACTTTACTATTTCAAAACTAAAACAGTTAGCGAATGAAGCTCTATCCACCACATCTTGCAATGCCTTCTTGTTTGGAAATTCTTGAAGTTTAGTCAGATCCAAACCGTCATCCCATGGTTCAATATACTTACACGGTTCTACAACAGGGCGTGGCTCAGTATATTCATCACCTTCATCACGTGATTCGGGTTCACCCTCTTTATTAGAATCACCCTCTACATCCTTTTCTTTGCCTACGTAGACAACAATGGCGTTAGGTCCGATTTCACCATCCTTCGCATATTGGTTTTCATAGTTCATACCAACAGAACTTTGGTCCACTATGGGCACTGTGGGCACTATGGGAACTTGCTCAGGCTGAGGCTCAGAAGGGATAACATTCACAAACAACATACATCTTCGCTTCTCATAATTAACGGAGTCTAGATAAACATTAACATCCTCATCATCATTAAGCTCACAATGCTCCAATGTTTCTACCAGTAGTGGCTTGTAGCTCAGCTGCAACTGAACATTACTTTCAACAAACCTAAGCTTCCTCTGTATCGTTGCTTTTAACATCAACAATGTTATATTCCTCTTGAACATTATACTATACATGCGTCCTTCATATTTAAAATGTAGGCTGACGTTCTCGCATATTGTATCCTGCCAAACAAACCAATATAAAAAATTCAAAATTAGTACTACTACTAGTTTTACTATTTTTACTAAAAATACCAGTATTACCAGTTTCACCACCTTCTCTCTCCTATCAAAATCGAATCGAATGGTAGACGAGTTCTAATCGAGTTAATTCACTGAAATTGAAAGGAGCCAAATCCCTTTCTTATCTAATAGATAGCTCCATCGACCCATAAACCTTTGTAAAACACCCAATGTGCTAAGCTTTCTTCGATCTAAATCCAATTGAATTTCTATATTTACAAATCAAAAACAAATTCAACCAAAAGCAACTCTAAAGTGAAGTAACGCACCTGCATTTTGAAGAACAACTTGATGCAACTTGATTTAGTGAAGAACGACAGCAGTAGGAGCTCCGACCACGGAAGAATCGCCGGCGGCAGGGTTGAGAGAGGTCGGGAGTTTCTCGGGTCGAAGAAAGAAGCTGGGAAACGAGTTTTTTATTTTTAATTTAAAAAATTTAATCTAATTCATTAAAACAAAAAGGGTAAAATCGTCTCATCGAATATTATTGAAGAAAGTGGGGGTATGAAGAATAGAGAGGGAGATAGGAGATTTGTCAAATCTTTTTAAGGGCTTCTGAGACGTTTACTCGTTTGAACCAGGGGTACAGCAGGACTAATTTTTAATTATTGTATTTTGAATAATTATGCTAAAATTATTTGGTTAAGCCTTTTGTTTATTTAATTTGTGTTAATTTATCATTTTAAATTATTGTATTTTGGATAAATATTCCAAGAACTCCGTATTTAAAAGCATAACACGATTACCATAAGGACGGTGGATATTCTAAAACCATAACACGTATCTGATCTCATCGCTTGGTATTCTAAGACAGTGGTCGGACGATGTTTCAATCCTCAGCAGGACATGAAGGCTTTGATGATTGTGATGCCACGGATCTGGCAAGTTGAGGGGAGAGTCGCGGGAGCAGATCTGGAATCGGGGAAGTTTCAGTTTGACTTTGAAAAGGAGGAGAATATTGTCGAAGTGTTGAAAATAGAATCATTCCATTTTGACTTTTGGATGGTTTCGTTGGTCTGGTGGACACCAGTGGTGGATCCGGCTTACCCCTCATCACTCAAGTTCTGGATCCGTGTCTCTGATGTCTCTATCCAGTTTTGGGCAGTCCCAACGTTTCGAGATATTGGTTCGGCTCTGGCAGTTGTCGAGAAGGTGGATATTGATAGAGGGAGGGTGCGGGTAACAATAGCTGGTCTTAAACCCCTCTATTTTGAAACAGATATAGAGTTTTTTAATTGAGAAGTGACGGTGGTGAAGCTCCATTATGAGCGGCTGTATGGTTGGTGCAAGGTGTGTTTCAGTTTGTGTCACGATGAGTCTGTCTGCCCTTTAACTAAGCACTTATCCAGTGGTGGTGATCGTGGCAAGACTGAGGTTGATCGAGACCAGGGTCAGATACTGAGCTATAAGGGGGCAGTTATGGTGGAGCCAAGAAGGGGGTCTGGTCCTAAGAAAGGGGGACATAAAGGTTCCACTTATGGAGGACCAAAAGCTCGAGCAGAGTCCTTTCCGGGGCCCTCTTCTCGTCAAAAGGGTTCATTTTCTTTGGGAAATTCACAGGATCATCGGGGACGCCAAGGTGGTGAGAGAGGTCAAGCAAGCCAAAAGCCAGTCACTGCGGTAGCTCCGGTTTTGGAGGTGGTCGAACAACGGGAAGTACAGGGTAAGGTACAGAAAGTGGTCAAGAAAGCTTTGTTTCAAGATGAAGGTGTTGAGATGGCTACTATAGTGCCAACTACTGATGTTGGGGCTGGAGAGGGTGTAGTGGAGGAGGGACAAATTCTGGAAGTTTCGAATGGAGAGGTTAATGAGGTTCAGGAGTCCAGGGATTCGGTTACTGCTACTATGGACATGCTGGCTAGTACGGGTCAGCAATCTGGGGCTCAAAACCCGGGGGAGACTGAGGGATGTGATTCTCATTTGATCGGGATGCAGGTGAATGAGCAGGTTTCGGGTTCTGCACTTGCAAATGTGGTTTCTGCTACGGTTGAGGGAGCTCTTACTGTAACCAATGGCCTGCTGGTAGAACAAACGAGTCCGAATGAGAAAATGCAGGTTGATGATGGCTCTCGGAGTGGTGTTGTCGATACTCAGATGAACCCGCTGGGTCAGGGAGAGGTTGTGGGGGAGGATGGACAAATGTGGGATGTAGAGGAGGATCCGGATACTTTTGATGATCTAGAAGAGGAGTTGGGCAGTGAGGATGCAATTCAGGGTGCTATGGCAAAGGAAGGTTCTTCCATGTCGTCGGTTGGGCAGAAGGTACGAAGAGGGAGAGGCACGATGCTTAGAGGGGTCAGTGCAAAGAAACGGATGGCTCAAATGCTGCTTTCTCCAAGGAAGCATCCCCCTCAGAGGCCGAGTGTTGGTGACAGCGATGTAGGCCCAAAAGCCCAGGAAGGGGTCAAGGGAGGACTAGGTGGTGCCAAGCCACCAAAACCAAAATTTTTTAAATGAATGTGTTAAGCTGGGGAATAATGCTACTATAGAGAACCTTAGAAATCTCTCGAATAAACATAGGCCTTTTTTTATTTCTTATGGAAACAAAGCAATCTCTTTCTTTTATGGAAAAATTTGTAGGCCATTTTGGCTATAATAATTTAAAAACTGTGGAACATGTTGGTTCTAGTGGCGGTTTGGCTTTATTTTATAATATAGATGAGTTTAATGTTTCTATTTTACAAGAGTCAAATCGGTTAATTGATGTGGAAGCGGTGTATAAGGGACGTATTATCCATTTAACTTTTGTCTATGGGGATCCAGTTCCACAAAAACGGGACTTGGTTTGGGAACGGTTGTTACAAATAAGTTCTTCACGCTCGACTCTTTGGTTTCTTATCGGGGATTTCAACAAATTAACCGGCAATCATGAGAAATGCGGAGGAAAGCTCAGACATGCCTCCTCTTTTCTTTCTTTGAATGGAATGATCCAGAATTGCGGCTTTGTGGAGTTCCCTTTTTTAGGGAATTGCCTGTCTTGGCGTGGATGGCGAGATAAGAAACCTATACGGTGTCGCCGGGATAGGGCATTAGGGAATGCAGATTGGCATGATTTATTTCCAGATACTGTGACGGAATATATGTCGATGATTGCCTCGGATCATGCGGCTTTACTGGCTAGTTTGGGTGCAAAGTAACCGCGGGGACGTCGGGGTTTCATGTTTGATCGTCGGTGGGTTGGAAAGGAGGGTTTAATGGAGGCGATCTCGGCTGGTTGGCTGGGAGGACAGGATCAAGGATCAACATGGTTTGTGGGAAAAATTGTTAGTTGTCGACGAGCGATATTTCAGTTGCGAAAACAACAGGCTCCCTACGGGAGGGCTTTGATTGAGGATCTTAAGCGACAATTGGAGGTGGCTCAGGCTGATGACGGGACGGGTCCGGAGGTCATTTCGGATCTCAACGCATGTTTGCGTGAAGCATGTCGGGATGAAGAGATACATTGGTACCAAAAGAGTAGGAATCGCTGGATGCGGGTGGGGGATAAAAATACTAAGTATTTTCAGGCTCAAACAAAGCAACGTCGGGCCCGGAATCGGATAGTGGGCCTGTTTAATAAACAAGGGTTTGGTCTACTGAAGATCAAGATATTTGTGATACGGCAGTGTCGTATTTTGAGGAGTTTTTTGCTACGATTTCTCCGGATAATTTTGAGGAGGTGTTACAAGAGGTCATAACGGTTATCACTGAAGCGGATAATGCATGGTTAACGGCCCCTGCCACGGAGGCAGAGGTTAAAAAGGCAGTTTTTATAATGCACCCGGACAAAGCCCCTGGCCCTGATGGGATGACAGCGTTTTTTTTCCAAAAGGCATGGAAGGTGATTAAGGCGGATCTCGTCTCAATGGTTAACCAATTTTTAAATGAGGGAGTTTTCGAAAAGGATTTGAATCGGACACATATTTGTCTTATTCCCAAGGTGGCCGAGTTGCGTCCGATTAGTCTGTTTAATGTAGGCTATAAGGTAATTTCGAAGGTCTTGTGCCAACGGCTTAAGCGGTTACTGCCTGGATTAATTTCAGAGACCCAATCTGCATTTGTGCCGGGACGTTTCATCTTAGACAATATTCTGATTGCTTAGGAGATGTTTCATGGTATGCGTACTAATAATTCGTGTATGGGAAAGTTTATGGCCATAAAGACGGATATGAGTAAGGCGTATGATAGAGGTGAGTGGGGTTTTGTTGAAGCTCTATTACGGAAAATGGGTTTTGCCGAAAAATGGATTTTGTGGTTAATGTTCTGTGTCTCTTCAGTTGAGTACCGAGTTCTCCTTAATGGGCAACCTAAGATTAATAGTTCCAGAGACGGGGTTAAGGCAGGGTGATCCGCTGTCCCCTTATATCTTTATCCTATGTACGAAGGTCTTGATTGCAAATATTAGGAAGGCGGAGGAAGAAAAGCGGATTACGGGTAAAAGGTAGCAAATAAATGTCCGCCAATTACACATCTGTTGTTTGCGGATGACAGTCTATTTTTCTGTAAGGTTGATCGAGACCAATGCGGGGTGGTGTTGAATATCTTAAAGCAGTATGAG
The DNA here is from genome assembly GCA_024034495.1 of Camelina laxa. Lineage (NCBI taxonomy): Eukaryota > Viridiplantae > Streptophyta > Magnoliopsida > Brassicales > Brassicaceae > Camelina > Camelina laxa. The sequence continues at coordinate 7,396,336 of CM043884.1, forward strand.
GTGGCCTCGGGACAACAAATCAATTTTGAATAATCTTCGGTTCAATTTGGTCATAAAGATGATTTGGCTAAGGCGGAGATGCAGGGGGTTCTCGGGATTACCAATTTGGGTGGTATGGGGTCCTACTTAGGTCTCCCGGAGAGTTTAGGGGGGGTCCAAGACAAAGGTTTTTCGTTTGTGAGAGACCGGTTGCAGAATAGGACAACTGGATGGTCCGCGAAACTTTTGTCTAAGGGGGGGGGGAGGAGGTGATGGTTAAGTCAGTTGCGACAGCTGTCCTGACTTTTGTGATGTCTTGTTTTCGGTTACCAAAAACAATAACATCCAAACTTACGAGTGCTGTGGCCAATTTCTGGTGAAGCTCTAATGGCCAAACTGGAGGCATGCATTGGATAGCTTGGGACAAACTTTGCTGTAGTAAGCAGTTGGGCGGATTGGGTTTTAAAAGTGTTGATGCGTTTAACACAGCGTTGTTGGCTAAACAGTTATGGCGGTTGATGGATTTCCCGGATTCCCTGTTTGCTAGGGTTTTCAAGAGTAGGTATTACCAAAATTCAAATCCTATGGAGCCAATACGATCATACTCTCCATCCTATGGATGGAGAAGCATTGTTTCAGCTCGCTCTCTGGTTAATAAAGGGCTTATTAAACGGGTTGGCTCTGGGGACTCTATATCTATATGGCATGTGATGTTCATATATTTTACACTGTTTTCCCTTAGTATATTCACATCTTTTGCATCTTTTGCTATCCATTTTCACCATTATTGCATAGCTTTAGAACTAATCATGCATTAGAGTTTAGTTGCATTGCATTTGCATATTTTCATGCATAAACAGGTGATTTTGAAGCTTAAGGAGCATGGAAGCAATGCTGAGGAAGAAGTGAAGCAATCATGAAGGGAAAGCAAGAGAGTTAAGGCTGAAATAACAAGGTCCGGAGTCCAACTCGACCGCACACTCGACCAGACACTCGACCGTGTGCTGAGGAGGACTCGACCGAGTGGAGAATGCACGAGAGAAGCCAGCTCGACCTGCCACTCGACCGAGCACAGGTCGAGTTGACCGAGCCGTTGACTATTTTGTCTTTTAGCATTTTTAGGGCTTCCACTCCCCTCCTATATAAAGCCTTGTACCTGCAGCCACAAAGGGAGTCAGCTTTTTAGATATTCTCTAAACCTAGTATTTACCCTTTTTGGGATTTATTCTTTTTGCTTTTTATTTTCCTAGATCTTGTACTTGAAAAAGACTAAAATCTTCAATATTGTTAGTTTAATAACTTTCTTAATATTGAGAATTCAAGTTTCATTTCTTTTTCAATATTGTAGATCTTTGTTTCATCTTTCTAATGATGCAAGTTTCAATCTTTTCTGGGTTTATGATTTTGATGTTCATCATGTGTTCTTGTGAGTAGTAGCTTAGGATCTTGAGGATGGGTTAGGCTGGGCTGTGAATGAGGTTTGTTTGGCTTGATCAAGCTTGATTGTTGTAGATCTCTTCTAGGGTAGATGTTCTTAATGCTGATCCTATATCTGAGAGGGTAGGATCTGATTTCAAGCATCTTAGCATCACACCAATGTTTAAGAGGCATAGATAAGGCTAGATCTAGAGCTTACCATCTTGCTTGCTAAGAGATTAGAGGTTTTGTTTGGTATGAGACATATTTCTTACTGCCTGCTTGTGTAGATTCTTTACTATGTGAGAGCAAGTCTAGAAATGCATAGGTTTGATTGTTTCTTGACCATGAGAGTGGGAGAAGCTTGTCTTAGATACATATGTCTAGAGATTAGCTCATGTTGGTTGAGATTTGTTGATCAAGTTAGATAGCCTCAATCATTAGTCCAGCCCATGAATCCCTCCTCAAGTCCTTCCTTGTTTATTGATTTTACAGTTTTAATCCTGTTGCTTGATTGTAGTTTGATTCGTCTTTGCATTACTCTGTTTTTATTGCATTGCTCTGTTTCTGCGTTTAGTCTAGCTCGACCACTCACTCGACCTACACTCGGTCGAGTGCTGGCTCGAGTTCATCCCCAGAACTCTTGTTTATGCTTTGTGACTGTCTTGTTTCATTCTATTTGCATTTCTGTTGCATTTACTTAGCATCTTGTTCATTACTTGTCTTGCATTAGTTCTTTAGCATAGTTTCTATTTCTGTTGGTTGCATCATTACTGTCTTAATCGTCCTGTTTCATTTGCATTTAGTTCTTAGTTCATTTAGTTTACCTTCTGCACTTTACATTTTCATCATAGGATTGTTAGTGACAAACATCTTTTACATCTGGCTTAAATTAGATCTTTATGCATATCTTAACTGTTCACAAACACTCAAATTAGATTGACACCTCTTATACTGCAACTGCATAAGGGGAATTGAAACACCTTACCATCCATCCATTCATTGCACACATTCATCATCATTCATCCATCTTTCACCTCATCATGCAAAATACTTAGTTTCAGCATGATCCCTAAATACCAGCTCAATCCCCGAGACCAGCTTTAAGTAAAGGTCCTTTTAAGGATCCAACCTCCTTTTGACTCAATTAATTGATCGTCAAACGAATACTTGGCGTCAGGATATGCTCCTTGAGCATTTTGATCCCATGGACGCAGCTTTGATAGAGGCTTTGCCTTTAAGTAATTGCTCGAAGGATGATTACTGGGGTTTGCATTTTACAAAACATGGACAATACACGGTAAAATCAGGATATATGGTGGAGCGTTCAGCCATCCCGCACACTTTTCAGGCTTCTGGGGCAGGTCTAGAGATAACTTCTCTTCTGGCTAAGGTTTGGAGGGTCTCATGCCTGCCAAAACGACAACATTTTATGTGGCAGGTCTTGACGGGCTGTATTTTGGTACGGCTAATTTGAGACGGCGTGGGATTGATTGTGATGACCTGTGTACACGGTGTGGGGCCAGGGTGGAGGATATCAATCATGCTATTTTCATGTGCCCACCAGCTCGCCAGGCATGGGCTTTAGCACATGTTCCAGTGGGGCCGCTTCACTTCCCTTTAGAGTCTGTTTATGCTAATGTGAATCACTTTTTGGGTTCTATAAATCCGGGATCACAAGTGGCAGCTTTTTCTTGGTTAATGTGGTATATCTAGAAAGCTCAGAACGCTCGGGTTTTCGAGAATGAGGTCGAACGACCTGACGAGGTTGTCCGAGTGGCGGTAGGAGAGGCTCAGACTTGGCAGCAGGCAAAGGTGGAATTTGACCTGGATGAGGTTCCCTCTTCCCCGCGTGCTTTGTTTACCAGGACTCCGGGATGTCACTTCCCGTCGGTGTTTTCAGGCCATCGGTGTTTTGTGGATGGTTCGTGGAAAGAAACGGATGTTTTTGTAGGTGCAGGATGGATTTGCACTTCTTCACATGGCGCCCCATTGCACGGCGCAACCAACTACCGGCACAGTCTGTCTCCGTTATATGCAGAAGTTGAAGCTTTCACTTGGGCGATGTGCTATATGATTGGACATGATTTCCGGGAGATGGTCTTTTATACGTACTGTTCTGACTTGGTGAAGATGGTGTCTTCGCTCCAGGATTGGCCGGCCTTTGCATCTTATCTAGACGATATCCACCGTGACAGGGAAGAGTTTTCTTCTTTTTCTTTGTTTCACGTTCATCGAAATACTAATGTACTAGCGGATTCTTTAGCATGCCGTGTGCGTTCATCTCCACATCCTATTTTGTTTGTAAACAATTTTCTCGCAAATTGGCTTGTTTGAACTGATTTTTTTTGTTGAAAAAAAAAAAAAAGATTACCACGAGGACCTAGGTGACTTTCAAAAGTTATATTAAATGTTGTATACTCATAGTCATAGAGATAGTTTCGTGAGGCTATCTCAAAAATTAGACTACATCATAAAAAACTTTACATATAACAAACACCGTTAATCTGATTTAAGAGTTCAACTTTGTAAGATTCATTGCAAGTTGAGTAATTAATATACCAAAGAAGCTCTGTCCAAATAAAGAGAAAGCCACACATGTTAATATATACCATCTTCTCAGGACCTCATCACATTTGACACCTGCGATATATAAAATATTCAATCCCATCAAAAACAGCCACTTGGACTCATCCGTCGCTATAATGAGATGAAGACGTATAGTCACATGTGGCAAAAGAAATATATGAGATTAATTGACTGTTCTAGTAAAGGGATTATATGAATCAAAAGCACATTGATCCGTTTTTCTCTAGCGACAATGTGAATTCATATTTGCATATCACTACAAGAGAACAGAGAATTGTCGACTCCAAGTTACGATTTAAAATACAATCGCTAAATTTAGCGATTGAATTGCGATTGTTTTGCTACTCCATCACTACTAAAATAAGACAGTCGTCTAGTAGACGCTAATTCGAGACTGATGTATAATATCGCAGTATAGTCGCCAATTTTCGATTAATTTGGAGATCAATTTGACAGTCGCTAAAAATTACAACTAAAAAGCTACTATTTAGCGACTGCTTTATGTAATTTGGCCCTTAACAAAATTTGGGCAGTAACAAAATGGCGAAAGCCCAATTTCTATTCGTTTTCTTCCCCGAACAAACCCTAATCCCTCATTTTCTTCTCAATTGTTTCTTCTTCTTCGAGACGAAACAGCAAATTGTTTTAAATGAAACCTCAAAACCCTAGATCTAAATTCCTCTCAATCGAGAAACCTCCTTTTATCTCTCGATTTTGATGGCTGGAGTAAAGAAAAGAGGAGGAGGAAGAAAAAACCCCTTAAATCGAACCTATGGAACCTCACAAACGGCGAATCGAAGACCCGCTAATCTTCCCAGCCAATATGCCTTCACGCTGGCGAACCAGCGAGACCCAGACTTTGATTCTCAGCAAATTCCTGTCCCAATTCTCCAGCCAACAGTGAGACCTACACCTACTTACAGAGACTATCCACCTCCGACAAATCTGTTCTAGAACTCGAGCAGCTTTCCTGGAGCATATGATTCAAACGAAGCTCCAATCAGGCGTCCTTTTCCTCAACCTCTCGCCTCTTCGACGGATCCACCAGAATTCTCAAGTCAACTTCGAGAGTCTCCTCAACCTTCAGTCACGAATCATCCTCGACAGTCTCCTCAAGTCTCGAATCTACCTCGACAGTCTCCTCACGTCTAAAATCATCGTCCACTCTCTTCTCAACCTCGAGCAGACTCTACATCGCATCATAGTTCTTAAGCGTAAAACTCACGTGAGGAAGAAGAAGACGAAGCTGATTCTGAGGATGAAGGTTTAAGGCAATCAAATCTCCCAGCTGATGTGTTGCTTCTTTACATGACATGCTTGTCCAGCCAGTCGGTGAGTTGTATACCACTGTCCTCTCTCCCACATTAGAGCGTGGAACCACTTGGTAAGATTATAATTTTTAGTTGATTAGATTGATTAGAATTTTTAGGTTTGTTTGTGTTTGGAACCTTGTGTTTGTGTTTGATTAGCATTTTAAGAATTTTATTCTTTTGATTTGTTTCTGTTTGAAGGTTTGTTTGTGTTTGATTAGAATTTTACTTTCGATTTGTTTGTGTTTGAAGGTTTGGTAAGGACAAGTCAAAACTTACCCGAAAGATTACATAAGTGTTTATAAACAAGTTTGATGAACCATATTACAGTTGGGTTGTGTTTCTAATGAAAGAAGAGAAAGATACTTCTTGGAATTCGCGGTAAACTTCTACTCCTTTCAATTTGATTTCTGTATTTATAGTTTTTTTTTTTGGTTTTTTTATCACTAACACTAGTCTTATTCTTTTGTTGAAAAAACACACCTGGGAAGATGGTTTCCCAGGCAGCAACTCAGCGAGATCAAGTGAAACTGACTTGGATTGAGAAAACTATTTGGAAAGAAATGTGTGACTGTTGGAACACATAATAAGTGTGACACCCCGGTTTCAGAGACTTACGGAGAGATTTAAAAAATTGATTTGGCCACCTATGTCACGAAAGTGCACTTATCTTTTCGGTCAAGGGTCTTGAGAGAACTCCAAAGCTAAGCGTGTTTGAGCTGGAGTAGTCTTAGGATGGGTGACCTTCGAGGAAGTGATTGTTGGAACTGTTCGAGTGAGGATAAAACACAGGGAAAGATCATGTGGTGATTTGTAGGGATGGTAACAAGTCTTTAAAACCTGCCGGACGTAACAAACCGGCCGTCGGATATGGATGGGCTCACGGGCCTAGTGAGAGGACGTGAGGCCCATGAAGGAAGGTGGGCCCATGGACTGGGATCGGATATGGGGCCCATTGAGAGGTGGCGGTCTTGGATTTACAATTGGTATCAGAGCCAAACCCAGACGAGTGTGGAATTGAGTGGGCTCACACTGTTGGGGGTGACAGTCTTGGTGTGCAACGAGGACGTTGCGATCTGTTAGTGGGGGTGAAATGTGACACCCCGGTTTCAGAGACTTGTGAAGAGGTTTAAAAGAAATAATTTGGCCACCTATGTCACCAAAGTGCACTTATCTTTTCGGTCAAAGGTCTTGAGAGAACTCCACAGTTAAGCTTGCTTATGTTGGAGTAGTCTTAGGATGGGTGACCTTCCGAGAAGTGACTGTCGGAACTGTGCGAGTGAGGACAAAACATAAAGAAAGATCATGTGGTGATTTGTAGGGACGGTAACAAGTCTTTAAAACCTCCCGGACGTAACAAACCGACCGTAGGATATGGATGGACACACGGGCCTAGTGAAAGGACGTGAGACCCATTAAGGAAGATGGGCCCATGGAGTGGGATTGGACATGGGACCAACTGAGAGGTGGCGGCTAGGGATTTACAAGATGCCATGGCAAAGAGTGCAACCACTTCAGCAGCTCGAATATCTGACCATAATGGTCTTGGCCCTCACAAGCATGTATCAGGGCCGATGTCTTACTTACAAATTGAACAAGAGATGGTGAGTTACATCATAACCTTTTCATTGTTTAATAAGTTACATCAGATGGTTCCTAACATTTTCATTGTCTAACATTTCAGGAAGTGGAATTGGGAAGACCGCCAACTACTCCTGAAGTTTTCCTCAGGGCTCATATAAAAAAGATGGTACTTTTGTGGATAAAAAAGCGCAAGCAGTTTATGAGGCATATAAGAAAAAAAGGGAAGCTAAATTGGCTGCTCTGGATAATGACGAGTCTTCTGATGGTACTTCACGTCGATCAGAGCTATCTCACGAGGAGAATGATGAGCTTTTTCTTCAGGTAATTTGCTTCTTTCTAATAAGCTATTAAGTTTTTCATTGTTAAGTAATTATGTTAACTTCTTCTCTTTGTTTTGTTTAGGCAGTGTACTTTCATAAGAGATAGAGGAACATACTTTGGAATTGGAAGCCTAGGGAGTTACATCAACGGGAAGCGGAAGTTCTCTGGAAGCTCTTCTTCTTTCTCAAGCCTGCAACAACAGCTTGAAGAAGCTAACCGCAAAATAGAGCAACAAGCAGCTCTACAAGCAGAGCGTGGCACAGAGGCTTCACGGGTTGTAGCTGAGGCTTTACAGGTGGCATATGAGCAACAAGCAGAGATCACACGCTTGGTGAGCTTCCTCAAGACTAACCCAAACTATGTCGCCTTCCTCGAGTCTCAAACCAATGACCCCGACCCTGCTGATGTTAATAGGTTCCTTCACTATCCCTCCTTGCCTCATGACCTTAAAAACTTTTGTAATGGTTGTACTTGTACTCTTGGAATGGTTGTTTGGATGTTTTCTGGAACTTATGTTGGATGTATGTTGAAACTTATGTCTTTGTTTAATTTCATATTTGTTATGTTTTAGTTACAGTTTTCATAATCACTTTTGGTATTACAAAATCAAATAATTCAATTTTACCGGATTTTTTTAAAAAACATGATAATTAAACTATCATAAAACAGTCATCGAAATGTACACAAATCAGTAACCAAAACAGTCGCAAATGAGTAGCTAAAGCTTTGCAATTCAGTCGTAACTTTAGCGACTGTTTGGCGAGGGAAGAACGACCAAAATTATCAGTCTCCAATTAGTAGCGCCATGTTGACTCTTTAGTGAATGATTATTTTAGCCACGCTCTGTTTAGCGACTGTGTATGTTAGTCGCCAATCAGTCGTTACTAAATAGTTTACGATTGTATAGTTGTCGGTAATTCCATGTTTTCTTTTAGTGTATATGTGTGAGATTGGTGAAAGAAAGAGTGAAAGATCTGAAACAGAATTTCTTAAACTAAGTTACTAATACACAACAAAAAATATTAGTTCTTGGAGATTAGTGATTGCTTTACAAAAGGACTAAACAAACAAAAAGGCTACTAACCCGCGAGATAGACGACGGATTTTGAGTTTAGCTTTCGAGAATAGGAAATTATTGCTTGCTGTGATGAGTTTAGTTTTCGAGAATAGGAAATGATTGTAGAATAGATCTATTTATACTGAAGTTGGCAACCTAGGGTATCCTAGTCATTAAGTGGGGTTAATCTTGAATGGAAAGTACGATATCAAAGATACGAATTTGTTTAAGATTTTTTTTTATATCAGATTAGGTATGATTGATGTTATCAAATTATTTTCCTAATATATCTGTTTAAATTAGGTAGAGAAATTTTAGGTAATTTTAAATTTAAGATAATTAAAATCATATTATTATATAAGGAAATCATTATAAAATAGTAAAATTTAAGTTTTTTTTGCGTGATTCTTTCATTTATTAAGATTGTAATCAAGAATTTGAATTTTTTTCTCTTTTTAAATTACTCCATTTAATCTTGTTTGGTTAAATGAATCTTAATTATCTCTTTAATAAAATTGAAGTTGATAAAATAAAAAATTAGGTAGAGAAAATTTAGAAAATTTTAAATTATACATTAACATCGTAATATCTAATAAGGAAATCATTAAAATCGTAAAATTTGGTTAAAAATTATTTAAATATGAATATAAGGTAATTAAATAATTGTGGTTTGTTGCAAAGATTGTCGAGAATTAACTAAGTTCCGAATACATTTAATTCAAATACTTGTTTAATTACATGAATTGTAAAAATAAAATTTAAAATATATGTCCATTTTTAAAATTCGAATCACAGTACATATGCAGAAAAAAATTCTAAATTTTTATAGTCTATATAAATTATATAATAATTCAAAATAATTGAGTATAAGATCAAATATTAGTGAAAGAAGAATTGTATTTTTATTTAATATATTGCTTTAAATTAGTTAGATAGATTTTACTAAGTTTGAAACTAATATGATCAAATAAGGAATCATTTTGTTTGATTGTAAGGATTGCAGATAATTAATTAAGATTTGTCTGGATACATAGATAAATAGAATAATGTTGATCCCAGTTTACCTTTAATGAGCTGATTTTTTTTGTCTTTCAATCAATGGCACATTTCGTAAATAAGATGACCACCAAAAAAAAAAAATTTTGAGTAATATTTTGAAACCTCCAAAAAAAAACAAATCAAAGCAAAATATTAGAAATAGACTATGACAAGTACGTGAACCCCTTGGCGACAATGACAACTCCTTGATCATCTCAAGTTTCTTGTTAGGGTCAGTGGATTTAGAGTATATAGTTGCCTCTTTTAAGCAGTTTGCGCTTCTTAAGATGAATGCTGCTACTTCTTTCTCAGCTTCAGTTCCTTCATAGTCTTCCCATTCGAGATTTTCAAGACTTGATAATAGACATTCATGAACTAAGCTTGGTTCAATCCAGCACGGGAGCTCTTGAGGGTTATTGCACTGATATATATATAAGTAGATTGGATTAGAGAACATCATATATAATGAGGAAAATGAATAACTAAGGTCTAGATCTTATGTACCTGGTCAAATTCGAGAGTTCTTAAATTAGGAGAAACTCTCAGCATACACATTAGTACATCCACCCACGCTGTGTCACATGTGCATTATTAAAGTTTCGAGAGAGCAGAAGACACAACTAGGAGGATATATATCCTGCATAATTAAGCGAAAACATATTTGACCACAAGGAAATAACCAGTTGTATATAACGAACAACGATAGGAAACAACAGTCTTAGCCGTAAACGAACAAACAATAACAAAAAATACCTTTGAACTCATAAACCGAGAAGCTTGACCGAAGTAATAGACCCATAAAGCAATCGATGTCGAGAGCTGCCTCTTCCAGCTTAGGCATATTATTTTCAATGACACATAATCTACCTTGATGATCAATAATGTCCAATTTCTCCAGAGAAGGAGCGTCTATCACAAAGCCATGATCATCATCTATATCGTGTGGTGTGTACATGATGAATAACTTCTTTAAAGAAGACACACTAACAGTGAAGGTAGTCACATTGCCATCTGGACCGTGAACCACATATAAGTCTTCAAGAACATGACAATTGGATAAAAGCCTCTTTACGAATTCGTCACCAGGGTACTTCACGGATACAAGTTCCAATGACTTGAGAAAGCCACATTTGAAGAAGCATCCAGAAGAATCACATTATTAAGTTTCAATGTCAGTATGTCACTAGCATTCTACACTCTGTGTACGAACTGTTTGGAAGTATGATTGGAGATGGTCTAGAAAAGGTATCAATCTCGATAATCAGCTCACGCAGAGAGCTTTTATCTGCAGCTCTAATCCACACGGGAATATCTTCATCACGACAGGTTTTACCAAGTTTTAAGTGCAAAGTTTCGAGAATTGGGGCCTTGTGCAATGCCAAAGACCTATCTACAAGACTACAAAGCCCTAAAATCTTTGAATAGTCTTGTTGCTATCAGCTTACACAAGTCTTGGTACCATCATCCAAAGGAATCTCCAACGTTTAGACAGAATCATTGTGGCCACAACATCTTCCGTTGGTAGTAACGACAATATTTCTAGTAGCAATGCATCAGACAATTCGCTTAACCTATCCGGACGGACCGGACCCTTTTCTCTCCCCAAGGCCAAAAAGCCAAATCCAGACACGAGAAAACATCGAAAAGACAACAAGGTGTGAGAGATTCTAAGTCTGTGTTTTATGTTTTCCGTAGGAATCAAACAAATAGTCTGACGAAATTTTAATCAAGCAATTACGCGATCATGTGTGTTAACTTATTCCTTTTCTTAGTCTGTTTGCTAAAAAATATTATTTAAGTCTCGTATCTTTCAAATATATCTTGATATATCTTTATATAGATTTATTCATATTTATATTTTTTCAAAACTTCTGATAAATGTTTAGATAAATTTCCTGAATCCATATAAATATCTGATACGTGCTACGGTTTTGGTTTAATAGAGTTTTGGTTTTATTAGGTTTAAAAGGGTTTTGGTTTTATTTGGTTTAAAAGGACTCCTTGCAACTACATTTTTGACAACATGGCTTTGGCCATCTTTCCAGTGACTTTTCCGGTGACATCCGTCATCAGAATGACCGGGTTTGAGGATTTTTTGGATTCTTTGTAATGAGCACTATAACATAGTGTATTTACTTGTCAAAATCGTCTTTATAATGAATGAGAAGTGGTTAGCTTGAGATGAGTGGCCGTTACGCAAACCGCACATGCCTTTGTGTCGTACCAAACTGAGCTCGAGTTTGGGTCTTGTTTAATGGGCCTTTAGCCCCAACAAGATATGTCGTTTTAGATAATGAAGTCAGGAATTGAAATCTTATCAACTCCAAACGAAAGAGTAAGTCGTTCCGCAGATCTAGCCACCGTGTGATATTCGGCCGCGTCTTCAGCTCACCTCAACTTCCCGAGATCTCAGTCCACGAGCCCATATTTTTTGGTGAGCAGCTCGTCCTTCTCTCCATATAAATACAAGGCTCTCTTGTTCATTATTTCTCACTGGCAAAGAAACAAAACTCCGAAACAACAAAAATTTAACTCTCTCTCACTCTTCTTTCTCTCACTAAAAAAACGTACTCTCTCTGGTTTTTTTTAGTAGTCATTCTAGAGTAAAAATTTTGTTTTCCAATGCTTGTCGCTTTAGGTTTCCAATGCATATGTTTGGTAAAAATATCAATTTTATCCCAACTATTTTAATGCTTTGATCAATAAAAAAATTAGAAAATGTATTAAAGAAAGGGTATAATAGAACATTGATCTATTTTTTTAATTTGTGTGCAAATCTCTAAAACGACAAGTCAAAAAAACCAGAGGGAGTAAGTGCTATTATCAAGAGTGTATCGTTGAACCAACATTCATTTGAGTCTGAAATCAAGTGTTGTGATTCGGTCTCGTCTCGGTTGTATCATGGGATCCATGTACTCGTTAAACCGCCACATTGCGAGAGCTATTTTGGGTTAAGGAAAGAGATAATATCCCGCCTCCGAGAATCTACTTCTACTCCTTTATTTTATACTTTTATATAGGTATTAATCGTTATATGATATTTGGATTTTCGCGGTCCTACAGTCTTAACACAAAGTAGATCCGTTTTCTACCTATAGTTTAAAATGGATTTTACAACGTTGATCAAAGGTCAATTAAAACCTAATGTGCACTCAACCACGATCTAGTGGTATCGTTGTAACACTTCAGGATCGAATCCACAAAGACCAAGCAATTTGCACTATGAAACTTTGAAGATCAAATATAGCTAAGGCAAAAGAGGAAGTTTGTAAATCAAGTAACTATCAAAGACAAAAAAAGTATATAAGAGTTTTCAAATCAATAGAGAAAGCATTAGGCATAGGGAATCATCAGGAAATATGATTACAAATTTAGATAATTAGATAGGGATGCATTAAACACCATTTTTGAACTCAAAATTTCTTTGTAAAGCTATCCTACTTCCGCAGCGATAACTATCTAAGCAATGATGTACTAAATACTAAACTTTCGTTTGAATCCAGCAAAACAACAAGCATTAACAAGTTCAAGTTTGATTAGTTCACAAGGTGCCTTAACTTCAACCATACTTAGCTAAGGATCACCTTGCTCACCTATGTTATTTTCAAGCAACCCAACAACATTTTTGGTGCCCTGATGAATTAAACCTAAGATCTTAATCTAGGTGATCAATCTAGCTTTAGCATTAAGAACAACAATAGATGAAGTCCAATAAGATCAATCCTCAATCTAACAAATCTAGCATCAATTAATCATAGAAATCCTTCTGAAACCCAAAACCCAATTGAAAAACTACTCAGTCATGGATGAACAGAAACAACAAATCAATGATGAAGAAAACATAATTGAATTGCAAAAGAAAAGAAAGTAGGGTTTAGAAATCTTCTCCAAAGTGTCAAGAAGGTTTAGAGATCTTCTCCCTTCAGCTCTCAATACAAAATAGTCTCAGAAAATAAAGCTTATGTCTATGAAGGCCGAGCCTCTAACTTAAATATCAAAACAAAACCCTAAAATTTGGTTTGAAACAAAAAAGGAAAACTTTAGTCGGGGACAGGATTGGTCGATCCCGAGTGAGGATCGGTCGATCCTGGGTGTTTTTCTTGCGCTTGCTCCTCTGCTTGCTAGTCTGATCAGTCTTGACAAAATAGGCTCCAGATGCATGTTTTCATCCCCAAAACACTCAGTTTTCTTCCAAAGTAACCTAGAACCTGTACAAACACAGCTGGAGCGACTTCAGACACTATCTTGATTACAAGCAGAAGCCAATCACCTTGCTCAACCTAATCTCAAGGCTGAAAAACCAATCAACTGAACGTGACAACGCTGTGTCTGTCATTGATGAGAATGCAAATATGGCTGAGTATAATAGAAAAGGGAAAGCTAAAGTTGTCTACGACAACAAAGGAGCTTCACCAAAAAAGGCTGTACCAGACAAGACAACACCTTAGTCCTCCACGTTCTTCAAGAAGCAAGACGGGGCTAAGAAGTTTGCTGGAAAGTGCAGCCACTGTAGCAAGAAAGGTCACAAAACCGCTGAATGTCGCAGCAAAGATAAGAAAAATCTAGCCAATTTGACTGAAGAGGACTTGTGTGTGGTCGTCACAGAAGCAAATATGGTGATGAACAATGGAAACCCAAGGGAGTGGTGGTACGAAACTAGAGCCACTACCCACATCTGCATTCATACAGACATGTCCAACACTTATCAGAAATCCAAGTCTGGTGAGAATGTAATGTTAGTTAATGTGTCTCACTCCAAGATCATTGGCACCAGAAAGGTGGTCCTGAAGATGACTTCAGGAACGGATGTCACGCTCCACAACGTGAAGCATGTTCCAGACATGAGGAAGAATCTTGTGACACCCCAGTTTCAGAGACTTGTGGAGAGGTTTAAAAGAATTGATTTGGCCACCTATATCACCAAAGTGCACTTATCTTTTTGGTCAAGGGGCCTGAGAAAACTCCAGAGTTAAGCGTGCTTGAGCTGGAGTAGTCTCTGGATGGGTGACCTTCCGGGAAGTGACTGTCGGAACTGTGCAAGTGAGGACAAAACACAGAGAAAGATCATGTGGTGATTTGTAGGGACGGTAACAAGTCTTTAAAACCTCTCGGACGTAGCAAACCGGCCGTTGGATAGTGATGGGCTCACGGGCCTAGGGAGAGGATGTGAGGGCCATTCAGAAAAGTGGGCCCATGGATTGGGATTAGACATGGGTCCCACTAAGAGGTGGCGGTCGGGGCGTTACAAGTGGTATCACAGCCGAACCCATACTAGTGTGGAGTCGAGTGGACTCACACCGTCAGGGGTGACAGTCTTGGTGCGCAACGAGGACGTTGCGATCAATTGGTGGGGGTGAATTGTGACACACCGGTTTCAGAGACTTGCGGAGAGGTTAAAATAACTGATTTGGCCACTTATGTCACCAAAGTGCGCTTATGTCAAGGGGCCTGAGAGAACTCCAGAGTTAAGTGTGCTTGAGCTGGAGTAGTCTCAGGATGGGTGACCTTCGGGGAAGTGACTGTCGGAACTGTGCGAGTGAGGAAAAAACATAGGGAAAGATCATGTGGTGATTTGTAGAGACTGTAACAAGTCTTTAAAACCTTTCGGACGTAGCAAACCGACCGTTGGATAGTGATGGGCTCACGGACCTAGTGAGAGGACGTGAGGTCCATTAAGGAAAGTGGGCCCATGGAATGGGATTGGACATGGGGCCCCCTAAGAGGTGGGGTCGGGGCGTTATAAATCTGGTCTTTGGGACCCTATTGAGCAAGCATGGCTTTGCTACTAACCTCTTGTCCGATCAGCTGACTCTGAGGAAGAATGGTGTCTTTATTGGCAAAGGTTTTGTTAAGGGAGGACTTGTTAAACTGTGTGTTGCAACAATCCTTAAGAAATAATGTAGCTGATGTTCATATATTTTACCCTGTTTTCCCTTAGTATATTCACATCTTTTGCATCTTTTGCTATCCATTTTCACCATTATTGCATAGCTTTAGGACTAATCATGCATTAGAGTTTAGTTGCATTGCATTTGCATCTTTTCATGCATAAACAGGTGATTTTGAAGCTTAAGGAGCATGGAAGCAATGCTGAGGAAGAAGTGAAGCAATCATGAAGGGAAAGCAAGAGAGTTAAAGCTGAAATAACAAGGTCCGGAGTCCAACTCGACCGCACACTCGACCAGACACTCGACCGTGTGCTGAGGAGGACTCGACCGAGTGGAGAATGCACGAGAGAAGCCAGCTCGACCTGCCACTCGACCGAGCCGTTGACTATTTTGTCTTTTAGTATTTTTAGGGCTTCCACTCCCCTCCTATATAAAGCCTTGTACCTGCAGCCACAAAAGAATCCAGCTTTTTAGATATTCTCTAAACCTAGTATTTACCCTTTTTGGGATTTATTCTTTTTGCTTTTTTTATTTCCTAGATCTTGTACTTGAAAAAGACTAAATTCTTCAATATTGTTAGTTTCATAACTTTCTTAATATTGAGAATTCAAGTTTCATTTCTTTTTCAATATTGTAGATCTTTGTTTCATCTTTCTAATGATGCAAGTTTCAATATTTTCTGGGTTTATAATTTTGATGTTCATCATGTGTTCTTGTGAGTAGTAGCTTAGGATCTTGAGGATGGGTAAGGCTGGGCTGTGAATGAGGTTTTTTTGGCTTGATCAAGCTTGATTGTTGTAGATCTCTTCTAGGGTAGATGTTCTTAATGCTGATCCTATATCTGAGAGGGTAGGATCTGATTTCAAGCATCTTAGCATCACACCAATGTTTAAGAGGCATAGATAAGGCTAGATCTAGAGCTTACCATCTTGCTTGCTAAGAGATTAGAGGTTTTGTTTGGTATGAGACATATTTCTTACTGCCTGCTTGTGTAGATTCTTTACTATGTGAGAGCAAGTCTAGAAATGCATAGGTTTGATTGTTTCTTGACCATGAGAGTGGGAGAAACTTGTCTTAGATACATATGTCTAGAGATTAGCTCATGGTGTTTGAGATTTGTTGATCAAGTTAGATAGCCTCAATCATTAGTCCAGCCCATGAATCCCTCCTCAAGTCCTTCCTTGTTTATTGATTTTACAGTCTTAATCCTGTTGCTTGATTGTAGTTTAAGTCGTCTTTGCATTACTCTGTTTTTATTGCATTGCTCTGTTTCTGCGTTTAGTCCAGCTCGACCACTCACTCGACCTACACTCGGTCGAGTGCTTGCTCGAGTTCATCCCCAGAACTCTTGTTTATGCTTTGTGATTGTCTTGTTTCATTCTATTTGCATTTCTGTTGCATTTACTTAGTATCTTGTTCATTACTTGTCTTGCATTAGTTCATTAGCATAGTTTCTACTTCTGTTGGTTGCATCATTACTGTCATAATCATCCTGTTTCATTTGCATTTAGTTCTTAGTTCTTATAGTTTACTTTCTGCACTTTACATTTTCATCATAGGATTGTTAGTGACAAACATCCTTTACATCTGGCTTAAATTAGATCTTTATGCATATCTTGACTGTTCACAAACACTCAGATTGGATTGACACCTCTTATACTGCAACTGCATAAGGGGAATTGAAACACCTTACCATCCATCCATTCATTGCATACATTCATCATCATTCATCCATCTTTCACCACCATATAAATACTTGTTTCAGTAGCTTTTACTTATGTTTCAAACATTTCCATGAATAAAAATTTAGTTGCTTATTTAGTTGAGTCTTCTACTTTATGGCATGAACGGTTAGGACATGTGAATTATAAATCTATGCAAAGATTAATTAATTTGAACCTAATCCCAAAATGCAAAATAAGCAAAGAAAAATGTGAAGTATGCGTTCAAGAAAAACTCACAAAACACCATCACCTCGTGTTGAAAGAGCAACCGGACCTCTAGATATAATACACATAGATTTGTCCAACGTAAAACACGTGCAATCTAGAAATGGTAAAAAGTATTTTGTTACTTTCATAGATTATTGTACAAAATATTGCTATGTTTATTTGCTATATAGTAAAGATGAAGTCTTAGAGAAATTCAAAGAATATAAAATTGAAGTTGAAAATCAACTCTCAAAAACTATCAAGATAGTAAGAAGTGATAGAGGAGGCGAGTATGATGGACCTTTTAATGACTTTTGTCAAGAAAATGGTATTATACATCAAACTACTGCTCTCTATTCACCGGTATCTAACAGAATTGCGGAACAAAAAAACCGAACTCTGAAAGAAATGATGAATGCAATGTTGCAGGAATCGGGGTTACCATAGAACCTGTGGAGGGAAGCTTTGCTTACCACAAACCACATCCTGAATAAAATACCGCACAAAATAACCGGCGATACGCCTTCTCAACTTTGGAAAGGAAATGTACCATCGTACAAATACCTAAAAGTGTGGGGGTGCCTCTCTAAAGTCACAGTGGCACCTCCGAAGAAGGTTACTGTCGGACCTCAAAACGTTGATTGTATTTTTATTGGATATGCACAAAACAGTAGTGCTTACCGGTTTCTGGTTGACAAATCAGATATTCCAAACATTCATGTTAATACAATAATGGAATAAAGAAATGTGTCTTTCTTTGAAAATATTTTCCCGTGTAAGGATAAACAAAATCTGAAACGTACTAGGGAAGAGAGAGACACAAACACCACTACTAATGAGGCCAGTACCTCTGGTACCTCGGGAAAACAACCAAAAAAAGAACCTAAACGTAGAAAATGAGCTCGCAAGGGAAAAACTTATGGTGAAGATTTCTTGATGGTTCTTCTTGTAGAAAACAAACCAAAAACATATAATGAAGCCATGACTACACCCGAAGCTCATTTATGGAAGGAAGCCGTTAATAGTGAGATCAAATCCATTTTGCAAAATCATACATGAGAGATAGTTGACCTGCCTGAAGGGTTTAAACCACTAGGGTGTAAATGGATCTTCAAAACAAAATTAAAAATCGATGGCTATTGATAAGTACTGAAACTAATATTTTTGTATGAATGGTGAAAGATGGATGAAAGATGATGAATGTATGCAATGAAATGGATGGATGGCAAGGTGTTTCAATTCCCCTTATGCAGTTGCAGTATAAGAGGTGTCAATCCAATCTGAGTGTTTGTGAACAGTCAAGATATGCATAAAGATCTAATTTAAGCCAAATGTAAAGGATGTTTGTCACTAACAATCCTATGATGCAAAATGTTAAAAGTAAACTATTAGAATTATGAACTAAATGCAAAAGAAGCAAGATGATTATGACAGTAATGATGCAACCAACAGAAGTAGAAACTATGCTAAAGAACTAATGCAAGACAAGTAATGAACAAGATACTAAACAAATGCAACAGGAATGCAAATAGAATGAAACAAGACAATCACAAAGCATAAACAAGAGTTCTGGGGATGAACTCGAGCCAGCACTCGACCGAGTGTAGGTCGAGTGAGTGGTCGAGCTGGACTAAACGCAGAAACAGAGCAATGCAATAAAAACAGAGTAATGCAAAGACGAATCAAACTACAATCAAGCAACAGGATTAAAACTGTAAAATCAATAAACAAGGAAGGACTTGAGGAGGGATTCATGGGCTGGACTAATGATTGAGGCTATCTAACTTGATCAACAAATCTCAACCAACATGAGCTAATCTCTAGACATATGTATCTAAGACAAGCTTCTCCCACTCTCATGGTCAAGAAACAATCAAACCTATGCATTTCTAGACTTGCTCTCACATAGTAAAGAATCTACACAAGCAGGCAGTAAGAAATATGTCTCATACCAAACAAAACCTCTAATCTCTTAGCAAGCAAGATGGTAAGCTCTAGATCTAGCCTTATCTATGCCTCTTAAACATTGGTGTGATGCTAAGATGCTTGAAATCAGATCCTACCCTCTCAGATATAGGATCAGCATTAAGAACATCTACCTTAGAAGAGATCTACAACAATCAAGCTTGATCAAGCCAAACAAACCTCATTCACAGCCCAGCCTAACCCATCCTCAAGATCCTAAGCTACTACTCACAAGAACACATGATGAACATCAAAATCATAAACCCAGAAAAGATTGAAACTTGCATCATTAGAAAGATGAAACAAAGATCTACAATATTGAAAAAGAAATGAAACTTGAATTCTCAATATTAAGAAAGTTATTAAACTAACAATATTGAAGAATTTAGTCTTTTTCAAGTACAAGATCTAGGAAAATAAAAAGCAAAAAGAATAAATCCCAAAAAGGGTAAATACTAGGTTTAGAGAATATCTAAAAAGCTGACTACTTTTGTGGCTGCAGGTACAAGGCTTTATATAGGAGGAGAGTGGAAGTCCTAAAAATGCTAAAAGACAAAATAGTCAACGGCTCGGTCAACTCGACCTGTGCTCGGTCAGGTGGCAGGTGGAGCTGGCTTCTCTCGTGCATTCTCCACTCGGTCGAGTCCTCCTCAGCACACGGTCGAGTGTCTGGTCGAGTGTGCGGTCGAGTTGGACTCCGGACCTTGTTAATTCAGCCTTAACTCTCTTGCTTTCCCTTCCTGATTGCTTCACTTCTTCCTCAGCATTGCTTCCATGCTCCTTAAGCTTCAAAATCACCTGTTTATGCATGAAAAGATGCAAATGCAATGCAACGAAACTCCAATGCATGATTAGTCTTAAAGCTATGCAATAATGGTGAAAATGGATAGCAAAAGATGCAAAAGATGTGAATATACTAAGGGAAAACAGGGTAAAATATATGAACATCAAGTACAAAGCTAGACTTGTGGAGCAAGGATTCCGACAAAAAAAAAGGTCTAGATTTCTTTGACACCTATTCTCCTGTAACGAGAATAACGTCAATAAGAATGCTAATCGGGATTACAACGTTAAGAAAACTAGAAATCCATCAAATGGATGTAAAAACCGCCTTTCTAAATGGTGATTTAGAAGAGGAAATTTATATGAAACAACCCGAAGGGTTTGTGGCTCGAGGAAAATAAAGTCTGTAAACTGGTGAAGTCGTTGTATGGACTTAAACAAGCTCCAAAACAATGGTATGAAAAATTTGACAACGTGATGATGTCAAATGGTTTCAAGATAAATGAATGTGATCAGTGCATATACATTAAAACTACTCCTAGTGGGTATGTTTTGTTATGTTTGTATGTTGATGACATGCTCATCATTGGTAGCAATAAAAACATAATCCAACGAACTAAAAATATGTTTCATGGTCAATTTGACATGAGAGATATGGGTTTAGTAGATGTCATTCTAGGGATTAAAATCACTAGAACCTCTGACGGGATTATTCTGTCACATACACATTATTCTATCAGAGAAACTTGAGCGGTTTAAAACTACTCAAAAGGAAAAGCAAAAACTCCTGTAGATCGTGAACTTCACTTGTCCAAAAACTCGGGTGAAGCGGTGTCACAGATAGAGTATGCTAGGGTGATTGGAAGTCTTATGTACTTAACAAATTGTACAAGACCCAATCTCGCGCACGCAGTCAACGTACTAAGTTGCTATACCAGCAATCCATGTCATAAACACTGGCAAGCCATAAGAAGAGTATTAAATTACATAAGATACACAAAAACTTATGGGCTGCACTATGGTAAAGGACCAGCAGTTTTAGAAGGATACAGTGACGCCAATTGGATAGCTGATTCCAAAAACTCAAAATCCACAAGTGGATATGTCTTTACTTTAGGAGGTGCAGCAAGATCATGGAAATATGCAAAACAGACTCTAACGGCTAGATCAACCATGGAGTCGGAGTTTATAACTTTAAATAAAGCTGCAGAAGAAGCAGATTTGCTTCGAATTTTTTTGGAAGATACTCCGATGTGGGAAAAAACCTGTGCCGGCATTACGTGTACACTGCGATAGCCAATCGGTTATAGCCCGAGCACACAATACTCACTACAATGGTAAGAACCGTTATATTAGAAGGCGTCATAAGACCATTAGAAACTTGATCACTACTGGTGTAATTACAGTAGACTACATAAATATAGTTTTTAATCTTGCGGATGAAAATGCTACTATCTCCGACCAAGTAAATCCGACAGATATTAACAATGAATAGTTCAAGGCTGAAAATGCTACTATCTCAAACACAGTTATTTTTCGCATATACTTTTGAAAGTCGAGTCTGTCTAGTCAGTCTAGTCTGTTTAGTCTATTAAGTTTAGTTAAGTCTTCATATGTTTAGAGTCAGTTCTATTCATATGGGGGATTGTTGGAACTACATTTTTGACAACATGGCTTTAGCAATCTTTCCGGTGTTGTCCGTCACCGGAATGATCGGTTTAAGGATTCTTTGGATTCCTTGTAATGAGTACTATAACATAGTGTAGTTACTTATCAAAATCGTCGTTATAATGAATGAGAGTGGTTAGCTTGAGATGAGTGACCGTTATGCAAACCACACATGCCTTTGTGTTGTACCAAACTGAGCTCGAGTTTGGGTCTTGGTTAATGGGCCTTTAGGCCAAGAAGATATGCCGTTTAGGATAATGAAGTCAGGAATTGAAATCTTATCAACTCCAAACGAAAGAGTAAGTCGTTCCGCAGATCTCGCCACCATGTGGTACTCGGCCGCATCTTAAACTCACCTCAACTCCCCGAGATCTCAGTCCACGAGCCCAGATTTTTTGGTGAGCTGCTCGTCCTTCTCTCCATATAAATACAAGGCTGTCTCGTTCATTATTTCTCACTGGCGAAGAAACAAAACTCCGAAACAGCAAAAAATCTAACTCTCTCTCTCTCTCTCTCTCTCTCTTCTTTCTCTCACTTAAAAAATGTAAGTTTTATTATCAAGTGTGTATCGTTGAGCCAATGTTCGTTTGAGTCCAAAAATCAAGTATTGTGATTCGGTCTCGTCTCGGTTGTATCTTGGGATCCATGTACTCGTTAAACCACCACAATATGGGAGCTACTTTGGGTTAAGAAAAGAGATAATATCTGGCCTCCGAGAATCTACTTCTACCCCTTTCTTTTATCGTTTTACATAGGTGTTAATCGTTATAGGATATTTGGATTTTTGCGGTCATACACTCCTTACCATGAATAACAAAAGGAACTTTCAACAACTGACCTAAAATATTCTTTGTAACTCAGTCATCAGGGAAACAACATATGGTCCATCAAAAATCTCTTATGTTCATAACAATCTCTAATGTTCCACGCTTCGAAATGCTTCGCTTTCCCGTACCCGTTTTTGATTCTATGCAACATAGATTTCTAAACCAGATTTAAATGTCACGCACAATACAATTCAACTGCATTTACATTAAAATCACGTCAACTTGCTTGGTCATCTTATTCTATGTGTTGGAATACCGACTTCAAAAGGACATGAACATGATAGCTTTAAAGAATAAAAGCAAAGCTAGGAGTGATAGCTAGAGTTCACACAGAACCTGTAAATGAGAAGTGCAACACTTACAGGAAACATATCCAAGAATTTGTATTAGAAATATTAAAAAGATAACTTTAGCCATGACTCTGACTTCAATTAAAGAAAAAAGACTTATTTTCTTACAAACTTACTAGATAACATGAGGTTTACAAAGAGGATACAACATTTATCAAATAGAGAGCTTTTTAACCGATGTTGGGAGAAATCAAGAGACAATACAACTTACACATATCAAATGGAGAGATCGATTAATTTAGCTGATTTTGGGTGCAATCAAGTTTTGATAACTGTGAATTAATTATTTTCTGAAAGACGCAAAATATCATATGATGATCTTCTTCAGATGATGTTGATGTGATTTGTTGCTTGTAGATGTTGCGGTATATGTTGTCTTCATAACATCAATGTTAAGATCCTTTACATGGTCTACAAAGGGTAAGCTATATGATCGTTAGACCATTCTATCCCTTCTTGTCTAATACCTTGGATTTTAGCACTTTGGAGAGTCTTCCTTTCCGGAATAAAATAGAAAACGTAAAACGGTTTTCATGCATATTGTTTGACTAAAACAATTTCACCTAAAGCATTCATCCCAACAACGCATATACAATCGTCATCCTTAACAACTTTCTTCTCAGTCATCAATGTGTATGCATATTTAGACAACCATTCCTGTTTCTCAATACTCTCTAGAACCCACATATGTAATGTAGGGGAAATTGAAACAAGATTTTTATATGGTGTGTGGTGATGATGATGAATGTATGCAATGAGATATGAATGGATGGATGGTAAGGTGTTTCAATTCCCCTTATGCAGTTGCAGTATAAGAGGTGTCAATCCAATCTGAGTGTTTGTGAACAATCAAGATGTGCATAAAGATCTAATTTAAGCCAGATGTAAAGGATGTTTGTCACTAACAATCCTATGATTAAAATGCAAAGTGCAGAATATAAAACTACAAGAACTAGATGCTGAATGTAAATGAACAGAATGATTGTAACGGTAATGAAGCTAGAACAGAAATAGAAACTACTATAATGCAAGAAATGAACTAATGCAAGACAAGTAATGAGCAGAAAACTAAATGAATGCAGCAGAAATGAAACAGGAATGAAACAGGACAATCACAAATCATAAACACAAGTTCTGGGGAAGAACTCGAGCAAGCACTCGATCGAGTGTAGGTCGAGTACAGGGTCGAGCTGGACTAAACGTGAAAACAGAGCAACACAATAAAAACAGAGCAATGCAAAAACGAATCAAACAACAAGCAAGTGAAACAAGTATTTTGGTTGGTGGTTGTGAATGATGATGAATGTATGCAATGAATGGATGGATGGTAAGGTGTTTCAATTCCCCTTATGCAGTTGTAGTATAAGAGGTGTCAATCCAATCTGAGTGTCTGTGATCACTAAGGATGTGTTTGTTATGCCTAAGCAAAGCCAATATGTAAGGATGTTTGTCACTAACAATCCTATGATGACAAATGTAAAATGCAGAAAGTAAAATATAAGAACTAAGAACTGAATGCAAATGAAACAGAATGATTACACTAATATAAAGCTAGAACAGAAATAGAAACTATGATAATGAACTAATGCAAGACAATAATGAATAGGACAATAAGTAAATGCAACAGAAATGCAAATAGAATGAAACAAGACAATCACAAATCATAAACACAAAGTTCTGGGGAAGAACTCGAGCAAGCACTCGACCGAGTGTAGGTCGAGTGGGTGGTCGAGCTGGACTAAACGCAGAAACAGAGCAATGCAATAAAAACAGAGTAATGCAAAGACGAATCAAACTACAAGCAAGCAACAAGATTAAAACTGTAAAATCAATAAGCAAGGAAGGACTTGAGGAGGGATTCATGGGCTGGACTAATGATTGAGGCTATCTAACTTGATCAACAAATCTCAAACAACATGAGCTAATCTCTAGACATATGTATCTAAGACAAGTTTCTCCCACTCTCATGGTCAAGAAACAATCAAACCTATGCATCTTCTAGACTTGTTCTCACAAAGTAAAGATTCTACACAAGCAGGCATTAAGAAATATGTCTCATACCAAACAAAACCTCTAATCTCTTAGCAAGCAAGATGGTAAGCTCTAGATCTAGCCTTATCTATGCCTCTTAAACATTGGTGTGATGCTAAGATGCTTGAAATCAGATCCTACCCTCTCAGATATAGGATCAGCGTTAAGAACATCTACCCTAGAGGAGATCTACAACAATCAAGCTTGATCAAGCCAAACAAACCTCATTCACAGCCCAGCCTAATCCATCCTCAAGATCCTAAGCCACTACTCACAAGAACACATGATGAACATCAAAATCATAAAATATTGAAACTTGCATCATGAGAAAGATGAAACAAAGATCTACAATATTGGAGAAAGAATCAAACTCAAATTCTCAATATTAAGAAAGTTATGAAACAAACAATATTGAGGAGTTTAGCTTTTCTCCTTAAGAACAAGTACAAAATCTAAAAATAAAAGAAAAGTGCAAAAGGAATAATCCCAAAAAGGGTAAAAACTAGGTTTAGAGAATATCTAAAAAGCTGGACTCTTTTGTGGCTGCAGGTACAAGGCTTTATATAGGAGCGGAGTGGAAGCCCTAAAAATACTAAAAGACAAAATAGTCAACGGCTCGGTCAACTCGACCTGTGCTCGGTCGAGTGGCAGGTCGAGCTGGCTTCTCTCGTGTGTTCTCCACTCGGTCGAGTCCTCCTCAGCATACAGTCGAGTGTCTGGTCGAGTGTGCGGTCGAGTTGGACTCCGGACCTTGTTATTTCAGCCTTAACTCTCTTGCTTTCCCTTCATGATTGCTTCACTTCTTCCTCAACATTGCTTCCATGCTCCTTAAGCTTTAAAATCACCTGTTTATGCATGAAAAGATGCAAATGCAATGCAACTAAACTCTCATGCATGATTAGTCCTAAAGCTATGCAATAATGGTGAAAAAGGATAGCAAAAGATGCAAAAGATGTGAATATACTAAGGGAAAACATGGTAAAATATATGAACATCAACACCCCGAAACTTAGTCTTTGCTTGCCCTCAAGCAAATAAGCAAGACATAAGAAGGTAAGTGAGGTTTGAAAGTGGGATCTCAACTCCTAAAGCTTGCAAATAGACCATCTAGAATCAATGTCCAAGTTACTAGTACTATGATGCAAGTTGAATGAGCTGTACTTAAAGACTTTAGACAAGCATATCACAACCTTTACTGATTTGAGCCTTAGATATCCACATGCATTCAAATCAACCATTTCCTTTAACATTCATTAATCAAGAACATGAATCAATTCTATGCAATGCTTAAACTCATTTGGCTTGGAGGTAAAGGCTTTGAGACAATGATGGTCTCTTTTTAGAGTGGGGCTTATCAATATCAAGGTTCTCTCATAAAAATGGATTGAGCTTTAGAAGAATGCTAAAGGTAAGAACACCTAGACACATACAAGAATAAAACCTTGTCTACCCAAAGGCACCAAAAGTGTTTATCTTAGCAATCTAAACCCAAATGATCCTAGTGCTACCCTTTAACTTCTTCTTTTCTCTTTTGGTTTTCAAGTCTTAGGAGAGGTTTCTTAATTGATCTTTCTAGTGGGATGGGGATTCTTACTTATTTGCTATGGTTCTCTTTTCTTTTTATTCTTAAGACATACAAGCTTTTTGCTAGACTTTCCTTTTCTTTCTTTTCTTTTCTTTAACTAGAACCATCTTCAACAATTTTCACTTCCCATCCTTTCACTAGACCTTTCTTAAACACAGTCTCCTCTTAAAGACTCTACCCTTTTTCTTTCTTTTCTCTTTTTCTTCTTTTCTTTTCAAAACAGCCAAGTCCCAAACCCAACAAGTGAACCACCTAGTCCTATCTAGTTTGAAAAATGCAAACTAGAACTACACAAGGCTTTACTCTTGTCAGTTCAAACCTAACACAAGCTCAATCCCAAAATAGGCCTCACACACACAAGAATAAACAAGGCTTGAAAGAAGGGTTGGTTAAGGGTAGGGAAACTGATTCTTAATGAGGAAATTAGCTACTTGGATCAACAAGAGTGGTAAAAAGGAGAAAGATGATCCAAATATGTATATGGTATCCATGAGTTTAAAGCAATGCACACATTGATAATTGAAAGTCAATATTAGGTTCTTATAGATAGGAAATGGTGTCAAATCACAACATGCTTCAATATATACCAAATACAATGCAGGAATTCAAGGCTTGGTTCAATCTTATGCTTCTAACCACTCAACTAGCATCAAAGTACTATTAACTTGGGCATTGATCCTAGTCTAGTGAATGAGCAAGCTAACAAGGAAATACTCATCATAGATCCCTAATGCAAATATTATAAAATCCTACATGAAACATGCTAAACAAGATTCTAATATGCAATGCAAACTACATGAACACTCTTTTTTTATAAATATTTTTTTCAAAAGTTTTTCAAATTTTTATGGTTTTTCTATGCCTTAGATGCTTATGCAAATAATAATATGAGGATGCTAAAAATTTGAAATAAGAACACAAAACACAATGTCAAATGCTATCTCAAACCCTTCCCCAAACTTAAATCACACAGTCCCCTGTGTGAAAGAAATTTGATTGAGGATTCAAGACTAAAAAAAAAAAAAACTAAACAAAATATGAAATGCAATGATATTTACAAGTGAAGGTGATAGTGGTACCTTAGGGATTGTGGAAGAATTTGTCCACATCCATCTGCATGCTGTCATAGGAGTAGTTGGGGTCTTGCTGATGACTTGGAGATGGAGTTTGGGGCAGCTCGACGACGGCGATCGACCGTGACTCGGTCGAGTGTTTGTCCGAGTGGGGGGGGGTCGAGCTGGACCGCGTGTGTCCATTACCTTTTCCTTCCTCTTCTATTCAGACTCCTTTGCCTCCCTGATCATGAAAACACTAAAGCAAAAATCAAAATACCAAAATTCCAAAGCAATATATACAGGGATACCTTAGGGAATTCCTCCCTAGTGAGCTTGTTTAGAGTCATTAAGCTTGACTTCTTATAGCTCTTCAAGCTTGATTTGGAGACCAAGGAGGTGATGAAAACCCCCCTGGTTCTATTTGATAACCTTGGTGTTCCTTCTTGATCACTACTTTCTTGACACTTGAAGCATGTTTCTTCTTAAACTTGAGTCTTGGTCTTGCCTTCTTTAAAGACCTTTTGTTGAGCTTGACTTGGAGATCCTTCACCAAATTAGTCAGCTCTTGAACAGAATTCTTAAACCTCTCCACTGATTCCTTTTGAAAGGACAGCTTAGCACTTGAAGGTGTTTCCTTACTTGAGACCTCATGATCCTCTTTTCTTTTGATAGTGTAAGGTGGATCATTGATGGAAGGCAGATTAGTAGGGTTGTTGATGTCAAACTTCATAGTGAAGTCTTCAGTCAGGTGGAGCTTGATAGTCCCCATCTTCACATCAATTACAGCGCCAGCTGTGGCTAAGAATGGCCTTCCCAAGATAAGAGGGTCTTCAGGCTCATGTTCCATGCTCATTATTGCAAAATCAGTTGGGATCCTTGCTCCTCCTATCTTGACTGGGAAGCTTTCAATCACTCCAACCACATCCCTCTTGGACCCATCTGCTAGACTGATATAGAAGTTGCTGGCCTTGAAATCTTCATAACCCAGCTTCTCGCCACTGAGTATGGCATTAAGCTCACTGAAGCTCCTAAATCACATAGGCACTTGTTGAAGTGCATGTAGCTGATGGAGCAAGGTAGGTTGAATGAGCCTAGATCCTTAAGCTTGGTTGGGATAATAGCTTTCCCAATCTCTTTCAAATCTTTCATGTCTTGCTCTTGAGCCTTCTGCTTGGATAATTCAAGAAGTATGTCCTTGAGTGCAGGATGGTGAGCATATTTTTCCAAAGGAGGTCCTCTATCTTCCTCCTTCTCCTCAATGAAAACCTCTTGTTGAATGGCCATTACTTTCTCTTGTTGCAAAGCCATCATTTCCTTTCTCTCAATGATTTCCCTTAGTTCCTTCAGCTTCTGTGCCTTGAAACGTCCTGGGAATGGTAGAGGCGGTTTGTAAGCAGGAGGAATGTACTTAGCAGGCTTGACAGCTTCTGGTCCTTCAGCTTGATCGACCACTCGATCAGGCACTCGGTCGAGTGCCGGTTCAAGCACCTGGTCGAGTGAACTACCGGATCCAATCTGCTTTGCACAAACTTCACTCTTAACTTCAAGAAATGACCAATCCTCCCCACTTTAACCTCACTGTCCTCAGTGACAGCAGCTTCATAGAGATTAAGAGCTTTAGCTGTAAACTCCCTTGGGTTTGGAATAGCTTCTTCAAGAAGTTGGTTTAGCTTAAAAGCTGAAGTAGAACCAATGGAGCTCTCCATGTACTTGACCTTAGAGTTTAGGTCATTAGAATAGGAATTCAACGTTTGGTGCAGCTCATCAAACTGCTTTGCTACCTCAATCTGCCCAGTTGCTTGCCCAAGTAAAAGTTGTTGCATCATAGCTCTTAAGTCAGGATCTTGGGCTTGTGAAGTTTGAAACACTGGAGGGTGACACCATTGAGCCTGGAATCCTGGTTGATGTTGCCATGGTACAGAATGGAACATACTGTTTTGAAACATGATGACTGACTCGGACAGGCACTCGGTCGAGCACATGCTCGAGTAGGTGGTCGAGTCGACTGGGAACTGTTGTCTATTTGTATCCGGCTTCTGACTCGATCAAGTGCTCGATCACACACTCGGTCGAGTGGTGGTCGAATTGGTGGTCGAGCGGGTACCTGAAACTCAAGCACAAACAAGCAGAAGAAGAAACAAGATCAGTAGTGAACAAATGGATAAACGAACTTAATCTTAGACTTTTATTGATCCTAATTGTTACAAAAACACACTTAAATGGGCAACGGCGCCAAACTGAAACAAGATTTTTATATGGTGTGTGGTGATGATGATGAATGTATGCAATGAGATATGAATGGATGGATGGTAAGGTGTTTCAATTCGCCTTATGCAGTTGCAGTATAAGAGGTGTCAATCCAATCTGAGTGTTTGTGAACAATCAAGATGTGCATAAAGATCTAATTTAAGCCAGATGTAAAGGATGTTTGTCACTAACAATCCCATGATTAAAATGCAAAGTGTAGAAAATAAAACTACAAGAACTAGATGCTGAATGTAAATGAACAGAATGATTGTAACAGTAATGAAGCTAGAACAGAAATAGAAACTACTATAATGCAAGAAATGAACTAATGCAAGACAAGTAATGAGCAGAAAACTAAATGAATGCAGCAGAAATGAAACAGGAATGAAACAGGACAATCACAAATCATAAACACAAGTTCTGGGGAAGAACTCGAGCAAGCACTCGACCGATTGTAGGTCGAGTACAGGGTCGAGCTGGACTAAACGTGAAAACAGAGCAACACAATAAAAACAGAGCAATGCAAAAACGAATCAAACAACAAGCAAGCAAAAAGATTAAGACTAAGATATCAATAAACAAAGAAGGTCCTGAGGAGGGATTCATGGGCTGAACTAATCATTGTGGTTATTTAACTTGGTCAACAAACCTCAAACAAACTTTGAGCTAATTTCTAGACATACTATTCTAAGACATGTTTAATCCACTCTCATGGCAAGAAACAATCAAACCTATGCATTTCTAGACTTGCTCTCACATAGTAAAGAATCTACACAAGCAGGCATTAAGCAATACATCTCATACCAAACATGACCTCTAATCTCTTAGCAAGCCTAATGGTAAGCTCTAGATCTAGCCTTATCTATGCTCCTTAGACATTGGTGTGATGCTAAGATGCTTGAAATCAAACCCTACCTTCTCAGATATAGGATCAGCATTAAGAACATCTAGCCTAGAAGAGATCTACAACAATCAAGCTTGACCAAATCAAACAAACGACAAGATCAACCCAGCCTAACCCATCCTCAAGATCCTAAGCAAACTATTCACAAGAACACATGGTGAACAAAGTCAAAAACCCAGAAAATAATGAAACTTGCATCACTAGAAAGATAAAACAGAGATCTACAATATTGAAAAAGAAATGAAACTCGAATTCTCAATATTAAGAAAGTTATGAAACCAACAATATTGAAGAATTTATTCTTTTTCAAGTACAAGATCTAAGAAAAATAAAAGTGCAAAAAGAATAATTCCCAAAAGGGTAAAATACTAGGTTTAGAGAATATCTCAAAAGCTGGACTCTTTTTGTGGCTGCATGTACAAGGCTTTATATAGGAGGGGAGTGGAAGCCCTAAAAATACTAAAAGACAAAATAGTCAATGGCTCGGTCAACTCGACCTGTGCTCGGTCGAGTGGCAGGTCGAGCTGGCTTCTCTCGTGCGTTCTCCACTCGGTCGAGTCCTCCTCAGCACACGGTCGAGTGTCTGGTCGAGTGTGCGGTCGAGTTGGACTCCGGACCTTGTAATTTCAGCCCTAACTCTCTTGCTTTCCCTTCATGATTGCTTCACTTCTTCCTCAGCATTGCTTCCATGCTCCTTAAGCTCCAAAATCACCTGTTTATGCATGAAAAGATGCAAATGCAATGCAACTAAACTCTAATGCATGATTAGTCCTAAAGCTACACAATAATGGTGAAAATGGATAGCAAAAGATGTGAATATACTAAGGGAAAACAGGGTAAAATATATGAACATTAGAAATTCACCAACATAACCATCCCTAAGTCCAATTCAATCGCACCTAATTTACCCTTATAGTTTATCAGTTTAGTAGATGGTGTTGAAACGATGTAAGGTGAACTTGGATAAAAATTGAAACGTCCACAAGAGCACTTTCCTTAAAGAATATTTAGACCCTTCTCTCAAGCCTAGGGTTACAAGAAATCCCTTGTCGGATATGACATTCAAACCTTTCTCTCTTGCCTAGGCTAAGATAAAAAAGAAACAAATAGAGATTTTGTGTTTTGCTTTTGTGTTTATCACCAAAGTTTTTCTCAAACTTTGATTTCTGTGAATCTGATTTTTCTCTCTACTTTCTCACTTTTTCTTACTCTGTTTTTGTTGTGAGAAACAGAGTTTTATAATGCTTGATGGTTGTGACGAACGTTTGCAACCATTCGTCTATAGGCGTAACCATTCACCCAAACATTGCAACGGCTAATACAATAACCGTTGAATTAGACTTAAATCTCCAACATTCCTCCCCCATTTAAGTGTACTCTTTGATTCACGAAATTAACAACACAAACCAAGCTTATGCATAAATGTAAATATCGTAACAATTGAATTTAGATCTTAGTAATATTACACATTCCAAATACCCGAGAATTAGGATGTCCAATGGATTGAATCCTTTCAACTCATTTGGGTACATGAAGATAATACACACATTAATTTCTACACTACATAAGTGTTTATACTTGACACTATTATAAGTGATGTGTCTCTATCCATTCATGAGCATATAGGAAGCTAAGTGTAAGCTTCTTGATGCGGATCCACTTCATACTCATGTAGGTATATCTTTTAATCTTGCACCTGCAAATGCATTTTTTCAAAAGATCTATTAAAAAGAGAATTTCAACCTAATCCTTTCTTACAGGTTCAAGCACTTACTTTGGGATGATACAACAAGTGCTTCAATCTTTAATTATAAGCTTTCCACATTGAATTCAGCCTCTAACGTTGTATATGAGGGGAGTTGGGTATCCCAAAATTAATAATTTTAAATAGACTTTAAACCCATCCCTATAGCCGACTTGATCACCAAGTCTCTAGCTAACCCTTTAGTCAGTGATCCGCTAGATTATGTTCAGACCAAACAAATTGTATGGTAATAGCCCCATGAGTTATCATCTCACATATCATGCTATGTCTAACACCTTACCATTATACACTTGGCTATAAGCTCTAGCCAAAGTGGCTTTACTATCACAATGTATACAAATTGGTGATACCGGTCTCGGCCACAAATGTATTTCATAGACAAAATTTCTTAGCCATTCTGCCTCTCTGTTGGCAGCCGCTAATGCTATGAACTCTGATTCCATAGTCGAAATTGTAATACAAGTTTTTTTTTTTTCTAGAAGCCCAAGAAATGGCACCTCCTCCAAGCAAGAACACCCACCACTTGTAGAAGAGTGACTTTCTACGTTGTAGTTCCAACTCGTATCAGAAAATCCTTCTAAAACTGAAGGAAATCCGGCATAAGACAAACCATATGGTTCCTTTTAAGTACTTAAGCAACTGTCTTATAGCTTGCCTATGGTGATTAATAGGGTTACTAGTATATCTACTCAACTTTCCTACTACATAAGCTATATTCGGTCTAGTACTTGTCATGGCGTACATTAAACAACTAATTAGTTGTGAGTACTCAAGTTGTGAAATCGTTTTTCCCGTATTAGGCATAAGCTTCACACTTGCATCCATGGGATTGCTCAAGGGAGAACATTTCTCATAATTGAACCTTTTAAGTACCTTTTCAATGTAATGAGATTGAGATAAACATAGACCTTTTTTCTCAAACTTGATTCAAATTCCAAGAATCACATCCGCCTCCCCTATGTCTTACATGGCAAAATTTGATGACAAAAACTATTTTGCAAGTTCTACTTGTCTTAAGTTGGTACTAAAGATCAACATGTCATCAACATGTAGGCAAATGATTACTCCATTATCGGAATCATCAAATTTGCTATATAAGCACTTGTCCGCTTAATTCAACTTGAATCCATTTGATAAAATAGCATCATAAAATCTTTGATGCCACTGTTTAGGTGCTTGCTTCAGCCCATACACTTTATTAACTTACACACCTTTTGCTCATTTCCAGGCATAACAAACCCTTCGGGTTGCTTCATATAGACTTCTTCTTCCAAAACACCGTTCAAGAACGCTGTTTTTACATCAATTTGATGGATCACAATATCATTTATAGCTGCTAAAGCAATTAATAGTCTTATAGAAGATATTCTAGCAACTGGAGCATAGGTATCAAAATAATCGATACCTATCTTCTGTCTAAAGCCTTGGATAACCAATCTAGCCTTAAATTTTTCAATTGTTCCATCGACTTTTATCTTCTTTTTGAAGATCCACTTGCAGCCTAACGGCTTACAACATGGTGAGAGATCCGTTAAGACCCATGTATTATTCTCTACGATGGAGTCTATCACATCATTTATCGCTTCTTTCCAAAATGCAACGTCTTGAGACTTCATAGCCTCATCAAACGTTCTAGGGTCCTAATAAACATGGTAACATTATTAATATTGATATTCATCCTCATCTCTTGACCCCTCAACTAAATAAAGCTGAAAGTCGGGACCAAAAGATTTTTCAATTCTTCCTCGCTTGCTCTTGCGGAGCATACGTGACTCATTAGATGGAATGAGTGTGTTATCTCCTTCCTTTGTTCCAATTGAACTAAGAGCCAGATCATTTGGTCTAGGTATTGACGAGAAACGAGTCTCATGAAATATTAAATCTCTTGACTCAATCATAGTGTTAACCGATATAGACTCATTAGGTTCTATGACATAGAACCTATAAGCCTTGGAATTCTCAGCATATCCAATGAAGATGCAATCAATACCTCTTTTTCCCAAAGCTTTAATCTTTGGTTGGGGTAGTCTCACGACCACCCTATAGCTACAAACTCGAAGATAATTCAAGTTTGGTTTCTTTTTATACCAAAGTTCATATAGACTAATCTTGATCCTTTTGTTAGGAACCCTATATAGTAAATAGGAAGTCGTTAACATGGCTTCACCCAAAAATCTGTCACTTAATCCCGAGTAGGATAGCATGGAATTAACCATTTCTTTTAGGACTCTATTTTTTCTCTCGGCTACACTATTTAATGGTGGTGTATATGGAAGCGTAGTCTCGTGTATAATTCCCCCAGAATGAAAATAAACAGGATCATAATACTCTCCACCTCTATCGGTGGGTAACTTCTTAATCAAGTTACTATGTTGCAATTCAACCTCAGTTTTATAAACTTTGAATTGATCTAAGCTTCATCTTAGCATGTAATAGATAAACATTAAAAAAAACGAGTATGATCAGCTATGAAAGTGATGAAATACTTTTTGTTCCCTAAAGATGGTGTAGCATGCAAATCACATATATCACTATGTACAAGTTCTAACACCTTAGAATTCCTTTTAATACTTTTAAAAGGTTTTCTAACTATCTTAGTCAACATACAAGTACTATACTACTCTAAATTCATGTCAAAATTAGGAATCAATCCTTCTTTAGACATATCAATCATTCTTTTATAGTGCACATGGCATAATCTTAAATGCCATAAAAAGAATCATTTTTGCTAGAACATGACATGTAAATAGAACTCAGAAATTTATTAATATTAAGTATAAACATGTTATTACAAAAATATCCAAATCCAACAAAAACACCAGTCTTTGATAAAACATACTTATCCGACTCATACATTTGTTTATAACAACACTTATTTAAAATACTATCAGAGAATAAGTTCTTCCTAATTCCAGGTACATGAAACACATTATTGAGATCAATATTTTTTCCGGAACTAAACTCCAACACCACTTTTCCACGGCCTAGGATAGGAGTGGTTGACTCGTTGTCCATATGAAGTATGAAGCCATCTTGAATGTGTGAACTGAGGCTTTCACCTTAGCTCCAGAGTGAATTCTGTGCGGGGGTACTTACCACCATTCTAGTTCCGACCTGACGTAAAGGTATATCGTAATTTGCGAAGTAAAAGTGTATTCTTATTGCCAAATGAAATTTTTTCGATCCCCCTACATCGTCCCCCATACTCTCCTATTTATAGTCCTATTACAGTTAATATCGAATCATTCTATCACATAAATCTCGCGCTCTCATTAATACAATTTATTATTTGCTTATTTGAACGTCCTCCGAACTCCGGGATGCTTCGCACTGCCGTTACACTTTCACTTCGATTCTCTCCATTCCGGCTTAATGGGCTATCTCTGCTACGCTTCGGCCCACTTTGTCCATCCGACTTGGGCCCTGGACCATTGTCCGAGGTGACGGATCGCGGTACCAACATTGAACTAGTTCATATGTCTTGAACGAGCCACGATCATTGCAAACATGTGTAGTTGCACCCGAGTCAATCGACCTCGTCATTCCATCATCTTTGATGAGTGATTTGGCCTTGGTCCTTAGACCCTTGCCCTGAACGGTTTTGTCCCGTTCTATTCTTATCCTTTGAAGCTCGACAATCACATCTAAAGTGACCCGGCTTGTTACAAAACAAACAAACGCTCTTAAGATTTTTGTTATGTCCACCATAAGTGTTGCCATTAAAGGGAAGTTTCTTCCCCTTATTCTTCATCTTAGAAGTCCCACCTTCCTCCATCATATTGATTGAAGAAGGTTCTGCCTCTTTGGTTTTTCCACCCTCTTGCACCCTTAGAGATTCCTCTATGCGCAAATGGTTACCAAGTTGTACAAGAGAAAACTATTCATTTTTGTGTTTTAACATGCGCCTAAAACCCTTCCATGGAGACGAAAACTTGTTGATGATACTCGACACCAAGATGGATTGCCCTATGATGCAAAGTAATTCATTGTATTGCTCCATAACAGGCCTTGAATCAGACATCTTGTAATTATTCAAATTACTCACAAGGAACTTCTTACTAGAAGCATCGTTGGCCATGTACTTTGATTCCAGCACATCCCACAGTTCCTTTGCGGATTCGACATTTTTATGGACATCAAAGAGAGGATCAGACATACCGTTAAGAATATGGCCACGACATATGTAGTCATCATTCTCCCACTTAAGTTGCTTCTTTGTCTCCTCCACAAACTCCTTCTCAGCATCCTTTGTCACAGTAGGCACTGGCATGCTTAGAACATGCACCACATTGAGTGTAGTGAGAAGGAAATGCATCTTCTTTTGCCATCTTCGAAAATCCACTCCTTCGAACTTATCCAACTTGCCAAACTTTGAAGTCATCTCACGCACCGATGCACCGATGCACTTGTAATAGTTCACCAGAACATGTTATTTAAAAATGTTGTAGAAACGGTGTAAGGTAAACTTGGATAATGATTGAAACGTGCACTGGAGAACTTTCCTCAAAGAATATTTCAACTCTTCTCTCAAACCTAGAGTTACACAAAATCCCTTGTAAGATATGACAATCAAACCTTTCTCTCTTGATTTAGGTTAAGGTATAAAAGAAACGAATAGAGATTTTGTGTTTTGTTTTTGTGTTTATCACCAAAGTTTTTCTCAAACTTTGATTTTTGTAAATCTGATTTTTCTCTCTCGCTTTCTCACTTTTGCTTACTCTATATTTGTGGTGAGAAACAGAGTTTTATAATGGTCGATAGTTGTGACGAACGTTTGCAACCGTTCAGACGTAACCACTCACCCAAATATTGCAGTGGTTAATAAAATAATCGTTGAATTACAATTATATCTCCAACAGTAGACCAAGTGTAATAGAATTTAAAAGCTTGATCCTTAAATTTCTCACACCTAACATCAAAGCAAACTATAAAATAATCCTCATATTTAACGTCATGAGCTAAGTAATACAAATCCCGTTGATGCATATCCCGTTATCTAAAGGTTGATGATAATGAATATATGAAGGACATTGGATCGTCCTCCAACTCAGTTTTTCAGTTCCTAATGTCAGGATATAATGACCACTGACTCTATTGAACATGACCAAAACCTTGAATTGCTTGCCAATCGGATCGAACCTTAAAAAGCCATTTTTGCTTCTGTACTTAGTCTCAGGTAAGATCTCATACTGTCCCGTGCTAGGGTTTCATATCACTTGTATTGCATTCTTATAGTCACCCTTTGAGATCATTATACTCAGGAAATATAGCAAACCAGAGGCATATCTACAACTCTGGTTACAGGTTAAGTCAAAAAAGCTCTTCCTATGAATATCAGCGGCTACAACAAGAGACAACTTCTTGTATGTATCTTGAGGCTGAGGCGACGAGAAGAAAAACCATTCACGGTCCTTTTTGACCCCAATTAAGAGACGTTGGACGAGCTGAGGACCTACTTAAGAACAACATGGTGAAATATGGCTTGCGAAGCAAGTACCCCTATAGCTTCGACACGCAACAAAACATCGCAATTGACTTTGCAGACAATCTAGAGAGTATCTCAGGAACGAGATCCATCGAGATTTCATCTGAGTTTTCTCCTTTACTCATGATCGTGTGTTGTATTTGCTTATCGGACGGAGAGATTCTAATATATTGTAAATTGAGTTTGGGGCTTGACTAAACGAAACCCTAACTAATCATAATAGAATCCCTGATATTAATTAACATTGTTATAAACATTTTAAATAAATTTTCATATGTAAAATTATGATTAAAACAAATCATGACTTACAATTTTTGGATTAATTCTCAATCTTTATATGTGTAATCAATCGATAAACCGTCAAACAATCAACTGCTAGGATGAACAGACTCAAAGCCTCTCTATTCTTTTGACATGTTTGATGTTTCTTGTTTCCTTGGTTTCAACTTTGGCTTCATTGTAGTGAGATATGAGATATCAAAGAAGACTTCATTACTAGTGATCTATATAAATAATACAAGAGCGGTGAAGATATCCTTCTTTTAATATAGGTGACTTGCTTCGAAATTAATGGTCATTGAGTTTTTGTGTTTCTTTTGCTCTGTAATATTACATATAGACACACATACAAGAATAAAACCTTGTCTACCCAAAGGCACCCAAAGTGTTTATCCTAGCAATCTAAACCCAAATGATCCTAGTGCTACCCTTTCTTCTTCTTTTCTCTTTCACCCTTTTCTCTTTTGGTTTTCAAGTCTTAGGAGAGGTTTCTTATTTGATCTTTCTAGTGGGATGGGGGATTCTTACTTATTTGCTATGGTTCTCTTTTCTTCTTATTCTTAAGACATACAAGCTTTTTGCTAGACTTTTCTTTTCTTTCTTTTCTTTTCTTTAACTAGAACCATCTTCAACAATTTTTGCTTCCCATCCTCTCACTAGACCTTGCTTAAACACAATCTCCTCTTAAAGACTCTACCCTTGTTCTTTCTTTTCTTTTTTTTTTTTTTTTCTTTTCATAACAGCCAAGTCCCAAACCCAACAAGTGAACCACCTAGTCCTATCTAGTTTGAAAATTGCAAACTAGAACTACACAAGGCTTTACTCTTGTCAGTTCAAACCTAACACTTTCTACCAAGCTCAATCCCAAAATAGGCCTCACACACACAAGAATAAACAAGGCTTGAAAGAAGGGTTGGTTAAGGGTAGGAAAACTGATTCTTAATGAGGAAATCAGCTACTTGGATCAACAAGAGTGGTAAAAAGGAGAAAGATGATCCAAATATATATATGGTATCCATGAGTTTAAAGCAATGCACACATTGATAATTGAAAGTCAATATTAGGTTCTTATAGATAGGAAATGGTGTCAAATCACAACATGCTTCAATATATACCAAATACAATGCAGGAATTCAAGGCTTGGTTCAATCTTATGCTTCTAACCACTCAACTAGCATCAAAGTACTATTAACTTGGGCATTGATCCTAGTCTAGTGAATGAGCAAGCTAACAAGGAAATACTCATCATAGATCCCTAATGCAAATATTATACAATCCTACATGAAACATGCTAAACAAGATTCTAATATGCAATGCAAACTACATGAACACTCTTTTTTTTTATATAAAGATTTTTTCAAAATTTTTCAAATTTTTATGGTTTTTCTATGCCTTAGATGCTTATGCAAATACTAATATGAGGATGCTAAAAATTTGAAATAAGATCACAAAACACAATGTCAAATGCTATCTCAAACCCTCCCCCAAACTTAAATCACACAGTCCCCTGTGTGAAAGAAATTTGAATGAGGATTCAAGACTAAAAACAAAACACAAATATGAAATGCAATGATATTTACAAGTGAAGGTGATATTGGTACCTTAAGGATTGGAGAAAAAGTTGTCCACATCCTCTTGCATGTTGTCAAAGGTGTAGTTGGGGTCTTGTTGGTGACTTGGAGATGGAGATTGGGGCAGCTCGACGATGGCGATCGACCGTGACTCGGTCGAGTGCGTGTCCGAGTGAGGGGGTCTAGCTGGACTGCGGATGCCAAAATTCTGTCCTTGCTGCTGGGAGAACTGCTGGTAGAACTCTGGTAGAGTGCTGGGTCCATGAAGTATTGTGGTGGGATGGGAGGGTAACCTGGATAAGCAGCTGGAGGTGGGAAGCCATATGGTGATCTGGCTGGAACTCGGTCGAGTGGGTCGGCGGTGCTCGGTCGTGTGGGTGGTCGAGTGACCTGGTCGAGTGCCTCAAAAGCTGCTGTTCTCGGGTACTTGAGCTCCTCTTCCTCTGATTTGGCTCATACATTGAAGCCCTAACTGGTTCCACAGGGTTCGCAACTCTTGAAAGTGCTCTAGTTGAGCTACTTCTCCTCAAAGGGCTTGATGGTGTAGGTGAAGAATTCCCACTCTTCAACTCAGCAATCTCCTTCTTTAAGCCCTTGATAGACTTAGCCATGTTGGTCACCTTCTTCTTCAGCTTATCAAACCTCTTCCCTTGCCACTTGTTCCACTTTTGCAAAAGTGTCAACCTCTTGCTATTCTCCCTCACTCCTCTACTATCCCTTGGGTTGGGCTCATAATCCTCAAAGTAAAATTGCTCCTCCCCATCAGCCACTTGTGCATTCCCAGCTTCCTCAACTCTAGGTTGAACTACTCCATCAAACAAGTGCTCCTCAGCTGGCCAAAAGTCAATGTTGGCCCCTTCTTGAATGGTGGTGAGCTCTTGGTTAGGCAAGATCAATTGCTTCTTCCCAAGTGTTGGTAGCTCAAAGTTGAAGATGTGATTTCCTTGATGCATCTCCTTAGCTAGGATGAGAGTAGAGGTGAGGTAGCTTGAGTCAATCCATCTTGGTGAGACCCTCTCTCCTCTTAGTGGAACCTTGGCAGCTTGTAGAATTGGAGTAATGATGCCTCCAATAGTTAGTGCTCCTCTTGAGCCTTTGTTCTCCAACTTGCCTACCCAACTTCTCAAGTAAACCATGTGGTCAATGAGCACCATTGCAAGATCAGTCTCTACAGTGCTCCCAAGGATGATGGTTCCATCTCTTGCTTTGAGGATGATCCCATTGAGAGCCATGTCAATCATCTTAAGCTCTCCCTCATTGATATTCCCAGTTTCCTTCCTTGCAAAGAAGGTATTTGCAAGAGCTTTGTGGAAGTACCTTAGGACTGGGCTCCTTATCCTTGAGCTCTTCGAATTGGAGGATGAGTAGAGTTTGTTGTCCACAATGGTTTCCCAAACTGAATAGAGCTCCTCTCTTGGTATCATCAAGCTCCTATGGCTCCCAACTTCAAAACCAAACACATTGGCTATCCTTTTCATTGAAAGCTCATGCCTCTTCCCCTTGATTGTGAAGGTGATGTGACCAGCTCCAACCTCAGGATCTTTCCTTGCATATGTATACAGCTTGACAGTGGCTAGAAACTCACAACTTTCCTCCTTGTAGCCCTCCATGCAAATCCCCATGAACTTGGTTAAGTTACTTTTCTCAAAAAGAAACTCCACATCTTCATCAATGGCAAGCTTCTCCATGGTTTCCTTGTGAGGATATCTAGTCCCCAAGAACTCCATTCTCATAAAAGCATCATAAAGCTGCCTCTTTGACAACCCACAAGATTCTGCTTCCCCATCATCCATTAACTCTTCTTCTTCACTTTCTTCCTCACTCTCATTTTCACTCTCCTCTTGCTCAACCTCAACTGTTGGCCTCTTCCCTTTGGCCTTGTGTCTCCTCATGAACTCATTGAGAGTTGGCTCCCTTTTCTCCTCACTTTCATTCCTCTCAGGATCTTCCTCAACTGACTCTCTCCTTGGACACGGCATCTGGCTCGACCGGCTGCTCGAACCACCACACGGTCGAGTGCATGATCGAGTGGGGCGTCGAGTTGATTTTACAGCTTCTCTTCTTGATTCAAGGCCAGCATCACGACGTTCCATAGAGCTTGCAGCGATTTGTTGAGACTTCCTGGTGGTCTTTGAAGACATTTTCAAAAAGAACTGAAAGGAATAGACTCAAAGCTCAAAGTTAATAGGTTAGTGACCCAAAAACTTGAAAGAACAAAGCTTGAGCACAAGATGAACTTGGGAGAGATTTTAAAACTTGAATTTAGTTGTTTTAAGCAAATGAGAGAGTGTGAGAGGTATAATCTCGTGCAAGCTCTATATAAAGAAGCTAAGGGGACAAGGAGACAAGGGTGGAGCGTCCATACCATTCAAATTCGAATTGAGAATCTTTGACCTGCTTTTTGCTGCCACTCGACCCCACACTCGACTGTACACGGTCGAGCTCCCTTGACCAAAGTTTGAAAATTCAAAATTTTCTTCTTGTTCTTCCCTCCACTCGATCGTTCTAGCGATTTGAAGATCAAATGGGCCTTAGTTCCTTTCCAACTCGGTCGAGTACCTCTCGTGGGCTGGTCGAGTGGGCTTGCGAGTCTCCTTCTCCAAGTCGAAATCTCTCCTTACCCAACTACATTCTCACTAAAAGGCCTGTCCAACACAAACATAAAAGAAAACACATCAAAACTACAAGAAAAATAAACTATATTTACAAAGGATAATTTAGGGACTGCCTCCCTAGTGATCTTGTTTAGAGTCACTAAGCTTGACTTTGGTTTCCTTCTTAGACTTTGTCTAGATACCAAGGAGGTGATGAAATCCTCCCTGGAACCTCTTGGTCACTGTGAAGTTGATCCTTGATAACCTCACCCTTAACACACAAACCATACTTCTTCTTGATTTTGAGCCTTGGTCTTGCTTTCCTCCAAGACCTCTTGTTCATCTTAACTTTGAGATCCTCAACCATACTAGTCAACTCTTGAACTGACCTCTTAAGCTTTTCCACAGACTCTTCTTGAAGAGAGTGCTCAGCCTTTGGAGTTGCCTTATCACTTAAGCCTTCTTGACCACCTTTATCCTTGATAGTAAAAGGCTGATCATCAATTGTAGGGAGGTTGGTTGGGTTAAAGATGTTGAACCTCATAACTATATCCTCAGCAATGTTCAAGGTCACATGATCTTCCTTGACATCAATGATTGCTCCAACAGTGGCTAAGAATGGCCTCCCAAGAATGATTGGATCTTCACGTTCTTTATCCATCTCGAGAACCACAAAATCTGTATGAACCCTTGCCTTCCCTATCTTGACAGGGACATTCTCCAACTTACCAACTACCTCTCTGTTTGACCTATCAGCTAGGCATACATGGAGGTTTGTGAGTTTGAAATCTGTCCTCCCAAGCTTTTGTGCAATGGAGTAGGGCATGACACAATTGAAGCCTCTAGGTCACATAGGCATTGGTTGTAGTGGAGGTAACTAAATGTGCATGGTAAATATAAGGGACCTGGATCCTTAAACTTGATTGGGATGATAACTCCTCCAAGGTCTTCAAGATCCTTCTCATCTTGAGCTTGAGCCTTTTGCTTTGACAAGTCAAGCAAAAAGTCCTTATAGAGAGGATATGGTTCAAACTGTTCCAAGGCAGGTCCTCTCTCCTCTTCTTGGTAAGCAATGATGACCTCTTGTATAGCCAACACTTCCTCTTGTTTCTCAACCACAGCTTCTTCCTTCAAAACCCTCTCATCCTCTTGTTGC
The DNA here is from genome assembly GCA_024034495.1 of Camelina laxa. Lineage (NCBI taxonomy): Eukaryota > Viridiplantae > Streptophyta > Magnoliopsida > Brassicales > Brassicaceae > Camelina > Camelina laxa. Next base: position 7,439,714 of record CM043884.1, read on the forward strand.
TTAGCCAACATTTCTTTTTTCTCAATGATCTCCCTTAGTTCCTTAATCCTCTGTGCTTTGAAACGCCCTGGGAATGGTAGTGGAGGCTTGTAAGCAGGAGGAATGTACTTAGCAGGTTTGACAGCTTCGGAGTCTCCAGCTCGATCGACCACTCGAGCATGCACACGGTCGAGTGGCTGTTCGAGTACCTGGTCGAGTGCAATGTCGAACTCCAGTTGCTTTGCAAAAACGTCACTTGAGGCTTCAGTAACTGATAAATTCCCCCAAACTTGGACTTCACTGTCCTCAGTGACTTCTTCCTCATGAACTTGAATGGCCTTGGCTGTGAACTCTCTTGGATTTTGAACAGCTTTTCCAGGGAGTTGGTTGGGTTTAGGAGCTGAAGTAGAGGCAATGTTACTCTCCATATACTTCACTCTTGAGTTAAGACCCTCAAACTTCATGTTTAGATCATTGTACTGTGATGTGAGTCTTTGATTCAACTCAGCAAACTGTTTGGCTTCCTCAATCTTTCCTTGTGTTTGTCCAATCAACAATTTTAGCATCATTGCTCTTAAGTCTTGTTCTTGGCCTTGGTTAGTCTGAAACCCTGGTGGGGGACACAACTGAGGCTGGAACACTTGATGTTGTTGTTTGGGGATGTAGGTTTGTTGCTGTTGAGGCTGTTGAGGTGGGTAGACTTGGTCTTGTGGATTAGCTACATTGGTACTCCTATAAGATAGATTGTTGTTCTTGAAACCTCCTTGGTTGTAGCCCTTAAATCCTCCCTGGTTTTGCATGTAGCACAACTCAGCAAATTCATTCTCCCCTTCTTGAACTGGAACCTCTTCTTCACCAATGAAGTGAATAGACTTTTGTTGGCTAAGAAGGATCTTGTCAAGCTTCTCATTGACCATCTTCAAGTCCCTCTTGTACTTGTCCTCTTGATCAGTTGATGATGACCTTATGGTTCTGTCATAGTCCTCATTGTAGTTGCCATCTGACTGAGCAAGATTTTCAACCAACTCCCAGCCTTCTTCAACATTTTTGTTGAGGAAGTTTCCATTTGAGACTGTGTCAAGAAGCATTCTGATCTTGGGAAGCAGTCCTCTATACAAAGTACTTAAAAGGGACTCATTGTTGAAGCCATGGTGAGGACACTGAGTCTGGAATCCTTTAAACCTTTCCCAAGCTTCACAAAAACTCTCATTATTCCTTTGAGCAAACTCAGAAATTTCATTTCTCAATCTAGCAGTTCTAGCATTGGAAAAGAATTTGGCCAAGAAAGCTTTTTTGCAAGCATCCCATGTGGTTATTGCTCCAGTAGGAAGAGTCTTCTCCCAAAGGTGAGCCTTATCTCCAAGTGAGAAGGGGAATAGCCTTAACTTGAATCCATCCTCACTGACTCCATTGATCTTAGTGAGACCACATATCCTATCAAATTCATCAAGGTGGTCCAGGGGATCTTCCATTGGCAACGCATGGAACTTGTTGGCTTGAATCATTGAGATCAATCCACTTTTGATTTCAAAGTTGTTGTTGGCAACAGTAGGAGGCACAATACCAGCTATCTGGTTATGTGTGTTTGGTGCATCTCCAGCACCAATGTTTCTTGCTCTTGGAGCTTGTTGATCTTGTTGGTCCATTAGCACTTGTTGTTCTTGTTCCTGATAGATCCTTGTTTTCTGCTGTCTCAGGTCCCTTGGTGGTTTGTTGATGTGATCAAGGAGTCTCTGAAGATTGTGAGGACCCTTGGACCTTGTTTGCATTAACAGAGTCGAGTACAAACTCGGACAGGCACTCGGTCGAGCACAGGCTCGAGTGGGTGGTCGAGTCGACTGGGAACTGATGTCTATTTGAATCCAGCTTCTGACTCGATCAGGTGCTCCAGCACACACTCGGTCGAGTGGTGGTCGAGTTGATGGTCGAGCTGGTACCTGAAACTCAATCACAGACAAGCAGAAGAAGAAACAAGATCAGTAGTGAACAAGTGGATAAACGAACTTAATCTTAGACTTTTATGGATCCTAATTGTCACAAAAACACACTCAAATAGGCAACGGCGCCAAATTGAAACAAGGTTTTGATGGTGGTGAATCTGAATGATGATGAATGTATGCAATGAATAGATGGATGGTAAGGTGTTTCAATTCCCCTTATGCAGTTGCAGTATAAGAGGTGTCAATCCAATCTGAGTGTTTGTGAACAGTCAAGATGTGCATAAAGATCTAATTTAAGCCAGATGTAAAGGATGTTTGTCACTAACAATCCTATGATTAAAATGCAAAGTGCAGAAAATAAAACTACAAGAACTAGATGCTGAATGTAAATGAACAGAATGATTGTAACAGTAATGAAGCAAAAACAGAAATAGAAACTACTATAATGCAAGAAATAAACCTATGCAAGACAAGCAATGAACAGAAAACTAAATGAATGCAGCAGAAATGAAACAGGACAATCACAAATCATAAACACAAGCTCTGGGGAAGAACTCGAGCAACCACTCGACCGAGTGTAGGTCGAGTACAGGGTCGAGCTAGACTAAACGTGAAAACAGAGCAACACATAAAAACAGAGCAATGCAAAAACGAATCAAACAACAATCAAGCAACAGGATTAAGACTAAGATATCAATAAACAAAGAAGGTCCTGAGGAGGGATTCATGGGCTGAACTAATCATTGTGGTTATTTAACTTTGTTAACAAACCTCAAACAAACTTTGAGCTAATCTCTAGACATACTATTCTAAGACATGTTTAATCCACTCTCATGGCAAGAAACAATCAAACCTATGCATTTCTAGACTTGCTCTCACATAGTAAAGAATCTACACAAGCAGGCATTAAGCAATACATCTCAAACCAAACAAGACCTCTAATCTCTTAGCAAGCCTAATGGTAAGCTCTAGATCTAGCCTTATCTATGCTCCTTAGACATTGGTGTGATGCTAAGATGCTTGAAATCAAACCCTACCTTCTCAGATATAGGATCAGCATTAAGAACATCTAGCCTAGAAGAGATCTACAACAATCAAGCTTAACCAAATCAAATAAACCACAAGATCAACCCAGCCTAACCCATCCTCAAGATCCTAAGCAAACTACTCACAAGAACACATTGTGAACAAAGTCAAAAACCCAGAAAATAATGAAACTTGCATCACTAGAAAGATAAAACAGAGATCTTCAATATTGAAAAAGAAATGAAACTCGAATTCTCAATATTAAGAAAGTTATGAAACCAAAAATATTGAAGAATTTAGTCTTTTTCAAGTACAAGATCTAAGAAATATAAAAATGCAAAAAGAATAATTCCCAAAAGGGTAAAATACTAGGTTTAAAGCCTTGTACCTAATATTCTCTAAAACGCTGCCCTCTTTTGTGGCTGCAGGTACAAGGCTTTATATAGGAGGGGAGTGGAAGCCCTAAAAATACTAAAAGACAAAATAGTCAACGGCTCGGTCAACTCGACCTGTGCTCGGTCGAGTGGCAGGTCGAGCTGGCTTCTCTCGTGCGTTCTCCACTTGGTCGAGTCCTCCTCAGCACACGGTCGAGTGTTTGGTCGAGTGTGCGGTCGAGTTGGACTCCAGACCTTGTTATTTCAGCCTTAACTCTCTTGCTTTCCCTATATGATTGCTTCACTTCTTCCTCAGTATTGCTTCCATGCTCCTTAAGCTCCAAAATCACCTGTTTATGCATGAAAAGATGCAAATGCAATGCAACTAAACTCTAATGCATGATAAGTCCTAAAGCTACACAATAATGGTTAAAATGGATAGCAAAAGATGCAAAAGATGTGAATATACTAAGGGAAAACAGGGTAAAATATATAAACATCAATTCCTGAGACCGTTTCGTTTCTTGCTTTTTAGTTCATGCTTAGACTCGTTTCTGTTTTTACTCATTTTTGCTTCTTGTCATGCATTCTCGTTTCTAGTTCTGTGACTCATTTCCGTTTTGCATTTTGACCATTCTATGATTGTTAGACAAACACCCTTTTTGAATTGGCTTGACTTTTGATTGCTTGATTGCATTTTGATTGTTAGCAACATCCCATTTGGATTGACACCTTAAGTACTACAACACATAAGGTTGATTGAACCTGCTATGACATACAAAAATCCTACTATCAATTTGGCGCCGTTGTCATTTGGGATTCGTTTTGCTACATTTAAGATTTTAAGTTTTGTAAGATTAAGTTCTATTACACTTATCATTCTGAGTACTGACTTGTTTTGGTTGTCTGCTTGTTTGTTTTGCATCTCAGGAACCTGTTGATTGCAACATTGCATGCACACCAGATCAAGAGGACATTAGAACCTCCTTCCTGCTATCGACGACATCAATCGGTTACAAAGACCACGACAAGCTCGTCATCTCACTGATCATCCCGCACCAGTCACTATGGAACAACATAATGAACCAAATCCGAGACCGTGAAACATTGGTGTTGGGGATATACCGAACACTCATACTCAGCGTGCTGGAATCGTTCCTCCCTCCGTGTAGAACAACAACTTCGAAATCAAAGGCAGTTTGATCTTTATGATCCAGGGAAACCAGTTTCATGGGTTGCCTATGAATGAGTTCGACCGTCTGTGCAGTCTCACCAAGATCAGCAGCGTGAGTGAGTATGATTACAAGTTGCGCCTCTTCCCATTCTCCCTAGGAGACAAAGCTCATCAATGGGAGAAAAACCTTCCCAAGGGATCAATCACCAGTTGGGATGGTTGCAAGAAAGCATTCTTGGCCAAGTTCTTCTCCAACTCCAGAACAGCACGTCTAAAAATGACATTTCTAGCTTTACTCAAAAGAGCTCATAATCATTCTGTGAAGCCTGAGAGCGTTTCAAGGGTTACCACAACCAGTGTTCACACTATGGTTTCAGCAACGAGTCACTGCTAAGCACTCTATACGGTGGTGTACTTCCAAAAATTCGCATGCTGCTTGACACTGCTTCTCACGGTAACCTCCTGAACAAAGACGTTGATGAAAGATGGCAACTGTTGAGATTCTCGCCCAGTCTGACGGTAACTACAATGAAGACTACGACTGCACGGTTAGAGGTGATGCTGGGTCTGCGGAGAAGTACAAGAGGGACCTTAAGAATGTCAATGATAAGCCTAACCGCCTCTTGCTGAGTCAGCAGCAGACTGTCCATTTCATATCTGAGGATGACCCTTTTTAAGTTCAGGATGGGAAGAGTGAGCAGTCTGGAGGAATCAACTACGTCCAGAATCAAGGTGGATACAACAAGGATAACCCCTAAAAGACGAACCCCAATTTGTCTTACCGGAGCACCAATGTGGCAAATCCACAAGATCGGGTGTACCCTCCTCAGAAGAAACAACAAGGTCCACAAAAACCTTTTGTTCCTTACAATTAAGGATTCATGCCTAAGCAACAGTTCCATCAAGGTTCTCACGCTCCTTCCTGACCACCACTAGGATTTTCACCTCAACAAGTTCAAACTAATCAAGCTCCAGATCAAGAAATGAAGTACATGCTGAAACAACTTCTTCAAGGTCAAGCTAGTGGTTCTCTGGATACTGCTAAGAAGTTTGCTGAACTCAGTCAGCGGATGGAATATTCTTACAATGATCTGAATGCCAAGTTTGAAGCTCTTAACTCCAAGATGAAGTATATGGAAGGCAAGACTGTTTCTTCTTCTACCCCAAAAACTGGCCAACTACCTGGAAAAGCAGTTCAAAACCCCAATGACTATGCTACTATGCATACCATCACCACCCAAGCTGTTGAAACAAGATTTTTGATGGTGGTGAATGTGAATGATGATGAATGTATGCAATGAATGGATGGATGATAAGGTGTTTCAATTCCCCTTATGAAGTTGCAGTATAAGAGGTGTCAATCCAATCTGAGTGTTTGTGAACAGTCAAGATGTGCATAAAGATCTAATTTAAGTCAGATGTAAAGGATTTTTGTCACTAACAATCCTATGATTAAAATGCAAAGTGCAGAAAATAAAACTAAAAGAACTAGATGCTGAATGTAAATGAACAGAATGATTGTAACAGTAATGAAGCTAAAACAGAAATAGAAACTACTATAATGCAAGAAATAAACCTATGCAAGACAAGCAATGAACAGAAAACTAAATGAATGCAGTAGAAATGAAACAGGACAATCACAAATCATAAACACAAGCTCTGGGGAGGAACTCGAGCAAGCACTCGACCGAGTGTAAGTCGAGTACAGGGTCGAGCTAGACTAAACGTGAAAACAGAGCAACACAATAAAAACAGAGCAATGCAAAAACGAATCAAACAACAATCAAGCAACATGATTAAGACTAAGATATCAATAAAAAAAGAAGGTCCTGAGGAGGGATTCATGGGCTGAACTAATCATTGTGATTATTTAACTTGGTCAACAAACCTCAAACAAACCTTGAGCTAATCTCTAGACATACTATTCTAAGACATGTTTAATCCACTCTCATGGCAAGAAACAATCAAACCTATGCATTTCTAGACTTGCTCTCACATAGTAAAAAATATACACAAGCAGGCATTAAGCAATACATCTCAAACCAAACAAGACCTCTAATCTCTTAGCAAGCCTAATGGTAAGCTCTAGATCTAGCCTTATCTATGCTCCTTAGACATTGGTGTGATGCTAAGATGCTTGAAATCAAACCCTACATTCTCAGATATAGGATCAGCATTAAGATCATCTAGCCTAGAAGAGATCTACAACAATCAAGCTTGACCAAATCAAATAAACCACAAGATCAACCTAGCCTAACCCATCCTCAAGATCCCAAGCAAACTACTCACAAGAACACATTGTGAACAAAGTCAAAAACCCGGAAAATAATGAAACTTGCATCACTAGAAAGATAAAACAAAGATCTTCAATATTGAAAAAGAAATGAAACTCGAATTCTCAATATTAAGAAAGTTATGAAACCAACAATATTGAAGAATTTAATCTTTTTCAAGTACAAGATCTAAGAAATATAAAAATGCAAAAAGAATAATTCCCAAAAGGGTAAAATACTAGGTTTAGAGAATATCTAAAAAGCTGCACACTTTTGTGGCTGCATGTACAAGGCTTTATATAGGAGGGAGTGGAAGCCCTAAAAATACTAAAAGACAAAATAGTCAACGGCTCGGTCAACTCGACCTGTGCTCGGTCGAGTGGCAGGTCGAGCTGGCTTCTCTCGTGCATTCTCCACTCGGTCGAGTCCTCCTCAGCACACGGTCGAGTGTCTGGTCGAGTGTGCGGTCGAGTTGGACTCCGTACCTTGTTATTTCAGCCGTAACTCTCTTGCTTTCCCTTCATGATTGCTTCACTTCTTCCTCAGCATTGCTTCTATGCTCCTTAAGCTCCAAAATCACCTGTTTATGCATGAAAAGATGCAAATGCAATGCAACTAAACTCTAATGCATGATTAGTCCTAAAGCTATGCAATAATGGTGAAAATGGATAGCAAAAGATGCAAAAGATGTGAATATACTAAGGGAAAACAGGGTAAAATATATGAAGATCAACACCCCCAAACTTACTCTTTGCTTGCCCTCAAGCAAATAAGCAAGACATAAGAAGGTAGGTGAGGTTTGAAAGTGGGATCTTAGCTCCTAAAGCTTGCAAATAGACCATCTAGAATCAATGTCCAAGTTACTAGTACTATGATGCAAGTTGAATGAGCTGTACTTAAAGACCTTAGACAAGCATATCACAACCTTTACTGATTTGAGCCTTAGATATTCACATGCATTCAAATCAACCATTTCCTTTAACATTCATTAATCAGGAACATGAATCAATTCTATGCAATGCTTAAACTCATTTGGCTTGGAGGTAAAGGCTTTTGAGACAATGATGGTCTCTTTTTAGAGTGGGGCTTACTGAGAAGTATAAAGCTTCGTTTAAAAACCAAGTCAAGGAGATTGAACTTAGGATGCCTTTGCTTGATGCATTTGCACTTGTGCCTCAATATAAAATGTTTTTAACTGATTTGGTAACAGAAAGGACCAAACCGAAGGAGGAGATAGCTAAAGGAGCTCAAGCTAAGGCTCTGGAAGATGAAAGGGTAATGCATGACATAGGTGGGGTTATTCATGAATGCAAAGCTTATTCAGAAGATGATTATCCCAAAGAAGCTAGAGGATCCTGGTTCTTTCACCTTGCCTTGTTCTCTAGGTCCATTGGCCTTCAAAAAGTGCCTATGTGACCTTGGTGTTTCAGTAAGCCTCATGCCAGTCTCTGTAGCTTAGAGGCTAGGATTCAACGAATACAAATCATGCAACCTCCGCTTAATATTGGCTGATAGGACTACTAGATTGCCTCATGGTCTACTAGAGAACTTGCCCATCAAAATTGGACAAGCTGAGATTCCTACTGACTTTGTGGTGCTGGGAATGGATGAAGAGCCTAAAGATCCACTAATCCTGGGAAGACCTTTCTTAGCTACAGCTGGAGCAGTCATTGATGTCAAGAAAGGGATAATTGATCTCAATCTGGGTAAAAACTTCAAGATGAAGTTTGACATCAAGGATTCTAAGAAGAAACCAACTATTGATGGGCAGACTTTCGTGATTGAAGAGAAAGATCATAAAGCTGGGTTTGACATCTTTGAGAGTGTGAATGAGGCAGAAATTGTAGTTTTGGTAACCAAAGAGAAAACTCAAAGTGTCACTCGACCATTCTCCAACTCGAGTGCAGTCGCTACCCTTCCTAAGCGTCAAGACCTGCTTCATAAACCTCACCAACCGCAATAGTCAAGTCCTCCCGCGCTTGACAGTTTGTATGAACTCTAAAATACTCAGATTCTAAGGGATTCAGTGAAAGATTTAACAGCTATGGTGAAGGAGATGAGTGGGCAAATCAAGAAACTCCAAGATGCAATGAGAAGTTCTCCTACAAGGAAATTAAGGAAGAGGTTTGGGATAATGAAGAAGAGCAGTTCATTTGTTGTTGAACCTGGGCAGAATGTTAAAGAGTATCTGGCTAGACAAGACATTCTAGAGGGGTCTCTGAAGCCTCTTTATGAACCTCCCAAAGCATAAGGAGTATGCAAATTCAAGCTCAGAGACTTTAAACAAATTCACTTGGGAGGAAGTCTCAAAGGTATCACTGTAAATATTTTTTAGGATCCTTGTGTTTTTGATTTTTGTTTTTGGTTTTCTAGTGTCTAGGAATCTACAGAAGTGAGTATGGGCAACAGAGATAGGGGATACAGAGAAAAGAAAGTTTCTTCCACTCTCAACCGCGTCTCTCGAGCCACGGTCCGACTGCCTTAATCCAGCCACGGTCCAACTACCACAATCGAGCCACGTTCCGACTACCTCTCTCGAGCCACTCATGACACCCGCTCGAGGCCACATCAGGGCATGCACGGAATTGAGCAGCAGATCGAACATCAAGGTGATTATCAGCCTACAAAGGTGGTTGTGTTGGTATCGGACCATGGTGAGTCCAGAGTCGATGACATGCAGTGTGACGAGCAGCCGAACATGTACAAGAACACGCAAGCGGTTGAGCAGCACGTCGACTAACCAGCTGAGGTCACTCCCGCGGATCCCGAACAAGGCGAAGGATAGAGTCAGTTTCACGCCCCTCCTTGGGCGAGCATCGACTCCTTCTACTACTGAGGTACTCCTACCTTCCCTTTGTCTATACCATTTCATTCATGCATTGTTTGTGTTGTGATTCTTAAATCCTTCTGCAAATTTTTCTTACACAGGAGTGTGTAATTTAAGTTTGGGGGAGGGTTTGAGATGATGTATCTGATGTTGTGTTTAGTGACTCCTATTTCAAAATTTTGCATCATATCATGTTTGAGTTTGCATCCATCTACTTGCACAGAAAAACCAAAAAAATATTTGAAAAAAAAATCGAAAATTTCCACAAAAACAGAGTGTTCATGTAGTTTGCACTTGCATATTAGGATTAAGTCTGGGTTTATTAATATAGGGTTGGTGCATTTAGCATAGGGGTTGTTGATGATTGTAACCTTGTTAGGATGCTGGATTCAATAGGATAGGATCAAGACCCTTGTTCTTAGTTCTTTGATGCTTGTTGATTGAAATTGAAATGTTATATTGAACCAGATTTTGAATTCTCGAAATTGCATTCTAGTCTTGAAGCATGTTTTGAATTGACGTCATTCCCTATCTATCTGAACCTAATCCTGATTTGCAATTATCTTGTTATGCATTGAAGTTGAACTCATGGATACCATATACATACTTGGATGGTCTTTCACATTTTTATCACCCTTGTCAATGATTCCCATCTTTGGAACAGTTCCCCGCACCCTAAACCAACCGTTCTTTCAAGCCAATTGTATTCTTGAGTGTCAGGCCTTTTCTGAGTTGAGCTTGTTAGAAAGTGTTAGGTTCTAACCGAAAAGAGTAGGGTCCTGTGTAGTTATAGTTCGCGTTATCCGGACTAGTAGGACTAGGTGAGAACTCAATTTTGGGTATTGGGTATGAATTTGTGCAGAAAAGTAAAGGGGTAGAAAGTCTTTAGGAGGGGATTTGTTTTCACAGTTTACAAGTCTAGTAAAGGATTTGGGTTGAGCAAAGTAAAAAGAGTTATTGGTTCCGGGCATAAAATAAAAAGACTAGACAAAGAAAAGAAAGTAAAAATGCTTAAGATGTCTAGAGTCCTTAGAAGAAAAGAAAAAAAGAACCATAGTGATAATAAAGATTTCCCAATCCGCTAGAATGAAAAGAAGTGAACTCCTCCTAAGACTAAGTGTAAAAAGTTTGAGATAATGTTTCTGATGAAGGGTAGAGATAGGACCAACTTCTGGGTTAGAATGTTGGGACTGAGTTTCCCTGGGGACCTTTGGGTAGACAGGGCGTTGCTCTTGTATGTATCAGTTGGTTTCAACCTTTAACCTTCTCTTAAGCTCAACTCATTTTCATGAGAGAACCTTGTTCTGTATTGATAAAACCACTTGAGAAGGAGACCATCTTTGTCTCTGACCTTTTACCCTAGCCAAATGAGTTCAATGACATTGGTTAGCTTGATTCACGGTTCTCTGCTAATGAATGTTAAAGGGAATGATTGATAGGATTGCATGTGTATATTAAAGATCAGAATCGTTTCAATAAAGTTTTTAAATAAAGTCCCTTCACCATGCATCATAGAACTAAAAACAAGGACCTTGATTCTAACTATTTCATTCAGCATGTTTTAGGTTCTGAGACCCCATCTTCACACCTCTCTTCCATACTTTGTTCTTGATTGTTTGCTTGAGGGCAAGCAAAGAATAAGTTTTGGGGAATTGATATGTCTATATTTTGCCTCTTCTTAGCATGTATTTGTCATGCATTTAGCTGGGATAACTAGTTTTTTTACATCATTTTCTAGCCTCTTTTATACACTTTGCATATTTAGAAAGTTCTTGCATCATCCGTTGCATACATTGTGCATCTCGGAGTATTTCAGGTATCTAGGAGACGTCGGAAACGCACCAGTCGAATTACCAGTCTTGCCACTCTTGTCGCTTCCGCCGAACTCACACGCTCGAGCCACTCTCGTCGCTTCCGCCAAACTCACCAATCGAGCCAACATAGTGCTTTTGCTCTGAAGCACCTCAATCGAGCCACCTAAATACTTCTCAATCGAGCCACTGCTGCACAACACTCCTGGAACTCACACACTCGAGCCACCGGATCCGTCGCCAGTTCAACTACCCTGTTTGAGCCGTTCCACTTGAGTGGGATTCGGCTTTCGACGTCTTCATCAAAGTTGTAGGGAATTGAGTCATCTATACATAGCCGTTTATTTCAATCCAATCGGAGGTGTGGTTCAAGATTTATCATCGTTTTAGTGGATGCATATACACCCAGCTCGAGCCAACACCACTCTAGATCGAGCCAACACCACTCTGGGTCAAGCCAACACCCCTCCACACAACTCAACACGCCGTTCGAGCCACGCACTCTAGACACAACACTCGAGCCATTCTCAAGTCACCAGTTGGGCACACATCACTGGAGCCATTCTCGAGTCGCCAATCAAGCCACTGGTTGCACACCGACCAAATCGCGCATGTCAGGAAGGCGCTCCATCTTACACGCTTCAGGAGATTCACGAACCGACTTATATGTCTATATTTTGCCTATCCTTAGCATGTATTTGTCATGCATTTAGTTAGGATAACTAGTTGTTTTGCATCATTTTCTTCCCTCTTTTATACACTTTGCATATTTAGGTATTTCTTGCATCATCCTTGCATACATTGTGCATCGCGGAGTATTTCAGGTATCTAGGAGCCAGTCTCGTCGCTTCCGCCGAACTCATACGCTCGAGCCACTCTCGTCGCTTCCGCCGAACTCACCAATTGAGCCAAGCTAGTGCCTCTGCTCTGAAGCACCTCAATCGAGCCACCTAAATACTTCTCAATCGAGCCACTGCTGCACAACATCGCTGTTCGAGTCGTCCTCCATGACGCCGTTCGAGTCACCACTCGATCCAATCACTCGAGCCACCAGTTCGGGGATTCAGCTATTGACGTATTTATAAAAATTGTAGATAATTGAGTCATCTTTCCAATGCCGTTTATTTCAAGTCAATCGGAGGCGTGGTTCAAGAGTTATCATCGTTTTAGTGGATACATATACACTCAGCTCGAGTCGCATCACCTCCACTCGACCCAGCTCGAGTCGCATCACCTCCACTCGACCCAGCTCGAGTCGTATCACCTCCACTTGATCCCCCCTCGAGTCATATGACCTCAACTCGATCCGTTTCACTCGACCGCACCCCAGGGAGAGACGACACGTGACTCGACCACACATGTTTGGTTTTACACGCTTCAGGAGATTTCCGAACCGACGCTCTATTTTGTCGTTTTAAGTTTTAGGGATTCACATGTTTTTACTATCTACACATTTTGTTAAGTCTTGTTTTGATATCTTAGCTTTTATCTCGTTTTCTTTTCTAAGATTTACCTAGCCACCAAAAACGTACTCCGATCTTGTAATCCAGATAGCTTTGATTTTATTGAGTTTTTGCATTTGGATTTCTTCTACAAAGTTGTTCTTCTCATTTCTATCTATCTACTATTCTTTGTTCAATGATTTCTGGATTTGTCTCTGTGGTTATGATTTTCGGATCTGAGTAGTGTTAAAGTTCTTGGGGATGGGATAGACTAGGTGGAGGATCTTAGGATGTAGGGTGTTTAAGCTTTGATCTGTATGATTTCCTTCTGGACTAGTGTTAGAATTACTAGTTTCTCTCTGATCAATTGGAACTAGGTTCGAGACATTTCCACACCCAAAAGGTGTACGATGGAATGTCTGACCAACTAGTGTCAGAGACTTACGTTCCTAGCCTAAGAGATTAGTTGTCTAGGATGTTTGTTGACGCGAATGAACTCGTTTGTCATGCCTGCTCGACCATGTTTCTTTAGTGAGAGCTAGGTATGGAAGTGGTTGAGTATGAGTAGCTTCTGTCAAGAGATTGGATTAGCTAAGTTGTGATGTTCATTGTTTAGGGATAGTTTGCTTGCGGTATGTTAAACACTCTATAGACTAGGATACTCCACCGACATCAATTACTCCCATCCTCAGGACTTTTATCTTTTTGATTGATATTACATCCTTGAGACTGTTTTGTTTGTTCATGCTTAGAATCGTTTTCAGTTTCACTTATTCTTGTTCGCTTCTTGTCATACATTTTCGTTTCTAGCTTTGTGACTCATTTCCGTTTTGAATTGTCATCATTCTAGGAATGTTAGACAAACACTCTCTTTGAATTGGCTTAACTTGTGATTTCTTGATTGCATCTTGATTGCTAGCAACATCCCATTTGGATTGACACCTTAAGTACTACAACTACATAAGGTTAATTGAACCTACTAGGACACACAAAAATCTTAGTATGACCGACGCTTCATCTTGTCATTTTAAATTTTAGGGATTCACATGTTTTTACTATAAATACATTTTGTTAAGTCTTTGTCCAGGACATCTTTTATCTCGTTTGTTCTTTTCCTTAAGGTTATACCTAGCCACGAAATACGTTCTTAGACTTTGTAATCGACACCTTTATGTTTATTCAGTATTTTCATTCGATTTCTTCTACAAAGTTGTTCTTCACATTTTGATATATCTAAGAATGCTTGTTTCAATGTTTTCTGGGTTTGCGTCCTTGATGATGATTTTCGGATCTGAGTAGTGTGGTAGTTCTTGAGGATGGGATAGATTAGGTGGAGGATCTTAGGATGTAGAGTGTTTAAGCTTTGATTTGTATGATTCCCTTCTGGACTAGAGTTAGAAAATACTTGTTTCTCTCTGATCACCTGGAACTAGGTCTTAGACATTTCCGCACCCAAAAGGTGTTCGATGAAATGTCTGACCAACTAGAGCCAGAGACTTACGTTCCTAGCCTAAGAGATTAGTTGTCTAGGATGTTTGTTGACGTGAATGAACTTGTTTTTCATGCCATCCTTGATCATGTTTCTCTAGCGAGAGTTAGGTTTGGAAGTGGTTGAGTTTGAGTAGCTTCTGTCAAGAGATTGAATTAGCTAAGAAGTGATGTTCATTGTTTAGGGATGGTTTGCTTGTGGCATGTTAAACACTCTATAGACTAGAATACCCTACCGACATCAATTACTCCCATCCTTAGGACTTCTTTCTTTCTGATTTCTATTGCATTCCTGACACCGTTTCGTTTCTTGCTTTTTAGTTCATGCTTAGATTCGTTTCTGTTTTTACTCATTTTCGCTTATTGTCATGCATTCTCGTTTCTAGTTTTGTGACTCATTTTCGTTTTGCATTTTGACCATTCTAGGATTGTTAGACAAACACTCTTTTTGAATTGGCTTTGTGATTGCTTGATTGCATTTTGATTGTTAGCAACATCCCATTTGGATTGACACCTTAAGTACTACAACACATCAGGTTAATTGAACCTTCTAGGACATACAAAAATCCTAGTATCACAAGGACATGTCAAAAGCTATGATTTTCCTTCGTCATCATCTCCATGAGGATCTCAATAATGAATACTTGAGTGTGAAAGATTGTGGTATATGTGCAGGGAAAGATGCTTCAACAATTATGTATGAAGACAATGCTGCCTGCATCGCACAACTCAAAGACTGATACATTAAAGGCGATAGAGCGAAGCATATTCTACCAAAGTTCTTCTATACACACGATCTGCAGAAAACTGGCGATGTACACGTTTTAGAGATTCATTCGAGTGAAAATTTGGTGGACTTATTTACCAAGGGGCTACCTACTGCTACTTTCAATAAGTTGATTTATCATCTCGGATTATGTCGTCTCAAAAATCTCAACATGTGTACTCATCAGGGGGAGTAGTTGCGCACTGCACTCTTTTCCCCTTAACTATGGTTTTTCCCATTGAGTTTTCCTGGTAAGGTTTTTAATAAGACAATATTTCCGGCGTATTCTGAGTTACATTTTTATAGTAGACATCCGAGGAAAAGTATTATGAATAATAGATTGATGTCCATTATAAGGCCAATCTTCTAAAAATATTAGTAAACTAGGTTTACTTTGTCAACAAGTAAAACCCTCTCTTCTTCTCTTATATAAAAAGGACCTTTCATTCATTGGAATAAGACACTAATAGTTTTCTCCCTTTTTATCTATTTATAACAAAAATCACATTAAAAAATTATAAACTTTTTGTTAACTGAAAAGCTCACGACCATAGTTGAAAAAAGGTGCCAAAAATAAATATTGCTATTATAAAATAAAAAGATATGATTATAAAGTTTTCTTTGGTACTTTTTTCTTTAATAAAGTTTATAGATCCTCTAAATGTTTTTCTACTGAATTAATATGTCCTCATCGATGGCTTCTCTTTGCTTTTGTCGTGGACTGGGTTAGTTAGACAGAACCATCGCTATTACATGAGAAAAGGGATGAGTTTTTAAATCCTTGACAAAAAAAACCAAACATGTCATCAAATTCCACATAATTAATTTGATGTAAAGGACGAAAATGAGATCATTAATGACGTAAGAACAAACAAGGACATTCATTATTCAGATGGAGAAGAAAAATTCAAGAGAGTAATGTCAAGAGTAGTTGGAATTCAAGATCGTTACCGACGACTAGGACAAACAAAAAAAAAAAGGATGAGCTATAGCACCGATATTAATATACTAACCATATTGAATAAGATGAATTGATCAATCTAATCCTAAATAGTAACTCCTTTTTTGGTAAAAAGACAACCCTTTATGGTGCCAAGTGAAAAGAGATTTGATACCCTCATTGTTAAATGTACAGGTTTATACAGCAAACTGGTTGGATTCTCATCCTTCTCTGAACTGGTTTACATCTGTTTTCCGTCAGTGGTCTCTTATTAATTGGGCTATTTCATTCCGAAGAGCTTATGTACCTCGCTCGGTCTTCTTTTTTTTCATTTTTTTATTTCATGCAATTACAGTAAAGAATATTAATCTGAGATATATCATCGTGATTTTCATTTGTCTCTGCTTCAGCTCGCAAAATCGTCGCATATGGAATAAAGATTATGATGGCACTACAAAATTCCAATGGAAGGAGAATTAAATGTGTAGCATGTTCTTGATTAGGTAACAAACACAACTAAAAAGTAGTTAAATCATTAATGATGCGATGAACAAATAATCAAAATAGTTGTGACCAGTCACTCTAAAAAAAAATGTATCCACTCCTCATTTATATTCTTCATTCAATTCTTTCTTTATGACTAGGACCTCCGAACTCAAAGGGAACCACTCATTCTCATAAAAATTCTATTAATTATTGTGTAAATGACTTAGAGAAAAGATGGTACAGGAAGAGGTTGAGGTAGATGTGGAGATCAAATCTACGGCTGATAAGTTCCACATGTTCGCCAGGAGATCACAACATGTTTCCAAGACCACTCGCTACATTCAGGGATGTGATCTGCTCGAAGACGAGTGGGGAAAATTGGAAGCATACTCTTGTGGAAATTAACTCCTGGTAATGGAAATATTATTTTGTATGTCTCAATTATGCAAGTTAAACCTTAAACTGTGGTATAGGTATACTAGACAATTGGATCTACGGAAAAAAGAATGGTATGTTTGATTTGTAAACGCGTTTGGGTGTAGATGGAGAGCCAAGAGTGTCAAAGGATAGGATCGAGGCCATGGATGTTGAGAATAATGTGATCCAGTGGAGGGTATTAAAGGGACCTCTCAAGAAAGAGTATAAGAGCTTCTTGAAAACGATGAAGGTGAGCCCTAAGAAAGGGGAGCCTGGAAGTGTAGTGAAATGGAACATGAGGTATGAATGACTTGATGAGAACGTGGCTCACCTAGAGAGGCTCCTTCAGTTCTTCGTTAAAGTGATTAAGGATATTGACCAATACGTCTTGTCTGATGATTATTAGGGAACTCTTTTGTCTGACGTATGTGTGTGGGAGAGTTATTATATGCATAAGGAATCTTCTCTTCTTATGTTTTGTATGTCTTTCTCGATAATGTGATAATGTACTTCAAATAAAAATAGTAACAAAAAGAGAAGAGAGAAAGTAAGATGAATCTTTCAAGAGACTTATGAGAGACTCTTAAATCACATGACTTATTTACTTCAATTATTTTTTAAAAAAGTTAAATTTAACTATGTAACTAACATTATATATATATATATATATATATATATACTAGTAGGAAAAATATACATAATAAACATGATAACGATCTCAGCAGTCATTGAGGTGATATTGGAGTACCGAGTACGACCAATAATAACATAAACCGATCCCGATGCTACTAACAGAATAGGGGACCAATATATCCACTGGTAATGACGGTAGCCATGGATTGCTAAACAAAGCTAACTAAATACAAGTCTCAACCAAATATTTTCTCTTCTTTATCTCTGAAAAAATGTTGTTTAAACCATGAATTTATAAATTAACGATTATTTTAAATATGAATATTTTGAACACCATTTAAAACCAATTGATTTCTTTTATAAAAAAATTAATGATACACATATATATGTATGTATGTATATTATGAATATTTTTTTTTTTTTTTTTTTTTAAAAGGAGGTCGAAGTTTTTCTCTGCTGACGTGGCAAGGAGAAACAAAAGGCGATTAGGGTTTCTAACGTGACGGCCAAGATGGCGCCGTCGGAGACTCCTCCGGTGGTTACTGGAGCCGTTCTTCCGCCACAGACAGGGTCTGATGCTTGTCCAGAGGTGGGAAAGGATGGTTGTTCAGGGGGGCACAATGAGATCTCAGCACAAGAGAGATCCACGCAGGGTGTGGCTTTGATTGAGTTAGCGGTGAAGGGTGATGCTCCGGTTAAGAAGTCGTTCTTAACGGTGGCTAAAAAACATATTTTTACGAAGCAGAAATTTGTGGTCGAAACGGTTGATGGGCAAGCGAGGGTTACTGTCCCAAAAGAGGTTTTAACGGGGTCTAAACCTTTATGGGAAGATTTCTTGATCGGAAAGTTTCTTAATGACAAAGCTCTTCATGTGGGGAAAGTTCATATGATTCTTAATAAGATCTGGCGGTTAGGGGATAAATCGACAATGATTGATGTTATTGTTGTCAATGACACAACGCTTAAGTTTCGTGTTAAAAATGAAACTATGCGGCGAAGGGTTTTGAATCAGGGCATGTGGAACATTTTGGGCACCCCAATGATTGTTAGCAAATGGTCACCGTATGCGGAGGATGTGCAACCGGCGATGACTTCTATTCAGTTATGGGTCACACGAAAAGATGTTCCCCCAACTATGTTTACGGAGAAGGGATTGGAGTTTTTAGCCAGCGGGGTTGGAAAACCAGTTCGACTTCATCCAAAAACAGAAGCTTGTGAAAGCTTTGATGAAGCACAAATTTTAGTTCAGGCTGACCTCACAAGAGATTTACCACGGGAGTTTGTGATTAGGGGTGAAGAGGAGGGAGAGTTGGATGCGGTGGTTCACTACTCTTATCCTTGGATTCCTCCCCGGTGCAGTGGTTGTAACAAGTGGGGTCATTTACGTGACTCTTGTCTTACGGTTAGTACCTCTAACGTTGTGGTTCTCTCGGATTCTGCTATTGAACCGACTGCGGTGGAGACACATCCTGCTGTTACAGAGGAAGGTCGACCTTTGGCTGAAACATGTTCTGTTGTGAGGGGAACGTCTGACACAGTTTTGGAGGATTCAAATGGTTGGAGTACCCCTCAAAAGACGAGTCGTAGCCCGGGTAAAGGAATTAAACCTTCTTTGCTTGAGGTTTCAACTCTCTCGAACTCCTACTCTGTTTTAAGTGGTACCAAGGACATGGAGGATGCGGTAGAAAGGGAGGATGTGGTAGAGACACTTGCTGTAGAAAGTGTACCAGGGGCTGCTTCTAAGGAAGGTATGACGGAGCCAATCCTACCCCAGGCTAAACCAAAGACGGACCCACCCTCACGTCCGTATCTTCCCCGAGATTCCAATACAGCTCATAAAACGGTTACTATTTCTTCTACTCGTGGAGCGGGTACGAAGAACCCCCAACAACATTAATAATGTCAGGTTTCTTTTGGAATGTGCGCGGCTTAAACAGATCAAAAAAGCATTCCATCATAAAGAAATGGGTGGAGATGAATAGGATGAAGTTTGGGTGTTTCATAGAAACACGAGTTCGAGAGAGGAAAGTTTCTGGGGTGGTCTCTAAGGTGTTAGATGACTGGTCGGTTTTAACCAACTATGAACATAATCGAAGAGGTCGAATTTGGGTAGTGTGGGGACCTGACGTTGTTCTCACGCCTTTCTACAAGAGTGCACAACTGATTACTTGTTCTGTCAAGCTACCTGATCAGGATGAGGAATTCTTTTGTTCATTTATCTATGGATTTAACACAGCAGTGGAGCGGAAGGAGTTGTGGAAGGAGTTACGCGACCATGTGGATAGCCCTCTTATTGGTCGTAAGTCTTGGATGATAATGGGCGACTTTAACGAAACTCTGGATCTGTCGGAGCACTCTCAACAAGATACGCAGACTGTGGTCACGGCTGGTATGCGAGAGTTTCAGAGTGTAGTTAACTACTGCTCATTCTCTGATTTGGCGGCTCATGGACCGTTGTTCACTTGGAGTAATAAGAGGGCTAATGATCTCGTTTCTAAGAAACTGGACAGAGTAATGGTGAACGCTACTTGGTTACATTCTTTCTCGTCATCGTATAGTGTCTTTGAGGCTGGGGGTTGCTCTGATCATATGCGGTGTAGAATTGAATTTCAAGCAGGAGAAGGTAGTCTCTGTCCCCGACGAAAGCCTTTTAAGTTTGTTAACGCAATAACAACTCTCCCCGAGTTCAAACCTTTTGTGCGTGAAGCTTGGCAAAATACTGAACCTTTACATCTGTCCACGTCTACTCTATATCGGTTCACTAAAAAGTTGAAAGAGATGAAACCGGGTTTGAGGAAATTGGCGAAGGATCGGATGGGTGACCTGGTGAGGAAATCAAAGGAGGCCTATGAGGATCTTTGTAAAAAGCAGGAACAGAGTTTTTTATGCCCTTCTTCCCAAGCGATGGAAGCAGAAACTTTGGCTTACGAACGGTGGGAACGTGTGGCTAGCTTGGAAGAAAAATACCTCAAACAACGCTCTAAACTGCACTGGTTGCAGGTTGGGGATAAGAACAACAAAACTTTCCATCGGGCTGTGCTTCAACGTGCAGCCAAGAACTCGATCAGGGAGATTCTCCGGCCTGATGGCTCTCTCACCAAGGATTCAGCTGAAATAAAGATTGAAGCAGAGAGATTCTTTAGAGAATTCTTGCAGCTGATTCCTAGTGACTATGAGGAGGTTTCATTGGAGGTTTTACAGGGTTTGATGCTGTTTCGCTGCTCTGCTCAAGACAAAGCAAATTTGGTTTGAACAGTTTCTGCAGAGGAGATTCAGAAGGTCTTGTTCGCAATGCCAAATGACAAATCTCCTGGTCCGGATGGGTATACATCGGAGTTCTACAAAGCAGCTTGGGACGTTGTGGGTACTGAATTCGTTATGGCGGTTCAATCTTTTTTTGTCAAAGGCTTCCTGCCCAAGGGAGTAAACTCAACAATCTTAGCTTTGATTCCGAAAAAGTCTGAGGTGAGAGAGATGAAGGATTACAGACCTATATCCTGTTGCAATGTCCTTTACAAAGTTATTTCGAAAATAATAGCCAATCGGTTGAAATCAGTGTTGCCAAAGTTTATAGCGGGGAATCAGTCAGCGTTTGTTAAGCACAGATTGCTTCTGGAGAATGTTTTACTAGCTACAGAACTGGTCAAGGATTACCATCTGGACTCAATCTCAAGCCGCTGCGCTATAAAAATTGATATTTCAAAAGCATTTGACTCTGTCCAATGGCCTTTCTTGCGGAATACTCTTACTGTGATGGAGTTCCCTCCTGAGTTCGTGAAATGGATCATGCTTTGTGTCACTACTCCTTCATTCTCCGTTCAAGTCAATGGGGAACTGGCTGGGTTTTTCAATAGTAAGCGGGGGTTAAGGCAGGGCTGCTCCTTATCTCCCTATCTGTTTGTAGTTACTATGGACGTGCTTTCAAAAATGTTAGATGCAGCTGCGGCAACTCATCGGTTTGGCTATCACCCACGGTGTAAGACTATTGGTTTAACTCATCTTAGCTTTGCTGATGATTTACTGGTGTTCTCCGATGGTTCAGTTCGTTCAATTGCAGGAATTGTTCAGGTTTTTGAAACTTTTGCCAAGTGTTCCGGTCTAAAGATCAGTATGGAGAAAACAACCGCTTACTTTGCAGGGGTTTCTCCTGCGGTCCGCCAAGAAATCCACAATTTATTTTCATTCGCTGAGGGTTCTCTGCCGGTGAGATACTTAGGACTCCCTCTAGTTACTAAGCGTCTCTCTGCAGCTGATTATCTTCCCCTCATTGAGCATGTCAAACGGAAAATTGGTTCCTGGTCTGCTCGGTTCCTCTCTTATGCTGGTCGCCTTAATCTTATTACATCTGTGCTCTGGAGCATCTGTAATTTCTGGTTAGCTGCCTACCGTCTTCCCCGGGAATGTATTCGCACGGTGGACAAGCTTTGCTCTGCATATCTTTGGTCAGGGGCGGAGCTTAACACAAATAAAGCAAAGGTGGCTTGGGTGGATGTCTGTAAACCGAAATCTGAGGGGGGTTTAGGTCTGCGATCTCTGCAAGAAGCTAATGATGTGAGTTGTTTGAAGCTTATATGGCGCCTTATATCTTCTGATGATTCGTTGTGGGTTACATGGGTCAAACAAAATCTCCTCAAAAACTTTTCATTATGGTCTGTTGAGGCAACACAGCTGGGTTCTTGGATGTGGAAAAAGATATTGAAATTCAGGGAGATCGCAAAAACGTTCACCAGGACTATAGTCAATGATGGTCAGAGGACTTCCTTCTGGTTTGATAATTGGTCTAGCCTGGGTTGTCTCATGCCTCTTGTTGGACCACGGGGAGTGATAGATATGGGTATTGGTCAACACGCAACAGTCGCTGAGGCTTGGAACCGGCGTCGGAGACGTCATCGAACCGCACATTTCAACTCAATGGAGGACACGCTGCATACACACTGGCTTAATCGCAAACCGGTGGCAGATGCGGTCCTGTGGAAGGGGAAGAATGATGAGTACAGGCCACGTTTTTCTACAAGGGATACATGGAATAATCTTCGACATGCTTCTAGTGTGGTCGGCTGGTGCAGTGGTGTGTGGTTCTCACATGCCACCCTGAAATTTTCTTTCTGTGTATGGTTAGCAGTGCAAGATCGATTGTCCACAGGCGATAGGATGTTACTTTGGAACAGAGGAGCGGATGCTACTTGTGTTCTATGTCGTGCTGCGCAGGAAACAAGGGATCACCTATTTTTCTCTTGTACTTACGCCGCTGGTCTCTGGACCAACCTCGCATCCCACATTTATACTTCCCGACATTCCACTGACTGGCAGACTGTGGTTAATGCCGCTTCGGCTCACTGGCCTAATCAGACACTGGGGTTTCTTGCACGATACGTCCTACAGATCTCTGTTTATTCTTTGTGGCGGGAGAGAAATGATCGTCGCCATGGAGCTCCCCACACTACACAGACTCAGCTCATTCAAAGGATCAACAGACAAATTCGAAACCAGCTACTCGCAATACCACTGGGAGGTGATGACCGGTATGCTGAGGGACTGGGTCTCTGGCTCGCTTCGCGATATTAACTTCTTTTCTATTCATTCATTAGGAGTTCTTTTCGTTTGGAAAATTCATTTGATTAAACTGTTACACAAGATGTAAAAACGCTATTTCTTTTTGGAATCTAATTTAACATTGTTTTCAAAAAAAAATTATTTTTTATTTTTTCTAATTTATGTGGCACATATGGCAGCATAGGAGAAGAATGATTGATTTCATTATACTGTATATCTATTGATACAATAATTGATGTAATATCATATTCTGTATTTATGTGGCGCATATGGCAGATATTACTGTTGCAATCTGTATTTGTCTATATATTTGGTGATTGAAACCAAACTTCACGAACAGTACTAAAGTTGTCAACAATATTTGGGCATATATTACACGAAAAAGGCAATATATATGATGTATGAAGCTATCAGCACGGCGGCTCCAGCAATGCCTGTAATATTTCCCTGTTTATGGACGCGACCTGTAATCCTTCCTCTTCGGAGTGCAAAGACCTTCAAGCCTCTCGCATGCCTCATATTAAAAGGAAACATATGTCTCTCTCTATATATCTCAAATCATAAGAGCTCGTGATCTAATATTTTGTGGTAGGGTGGTACTATTGCCACTTAAGATGTCCATAGTTAGCTATATGTTCGTGATCTAATTTAAATATTCATATGGCAGAATGAGTGGGTTCCATGAAACTGAACATAAAGTTCGTGATTATGAATTGGATCAGTTTGGTGTTGTGAACAATGCCGTTTATGCAAACTACTGTCAACACGGTTAGTTAAAGTCGATTAGTTGCAAATGCTGCCGCTTACGATTATTATAAATCCTCCTTTTGGGTCGAGACGTGTGCTACAATTAAACTATATAACATTCTTGCCACTATTTATTATTTGTTAAACCTGTTTTCATACAAAGGTCGACACGAGTTCATGGAGAGTATCGGTATAAACCGCGATCAAGTATCTCGTTCTGGTGAAGCCTCGGCAATTTCTGAGTTGACAATAAAATTCAGTGCACCTTTACGAGTATTTTTTGTTAGATAGTTGGCTTCCAACTCAAAACCAATTGATAATGAGTGGACAGGCCCATATCTTATGTATACTAATTAAGATCCTACTCAACTTTCAATGTGGGATATAGTATCCCTAATACGCCCTCTCGAGATGATGGTTTCTTTAGTCATCAATCTCGGTATGTTCGGGCATAAATCGGTGGGCCAACTATTGGGCTGGGCCGATTGTGGATTGAGTTGAATATGTGCGGACCGGGCTCTGATACCATGTTAGATAGTGGGCTTCCAATTCAAAACCAATTGGCAATGAGTGGAGAGGCCCATATCTTATATATACTGCTTAAGATCCTACTCAACTTCCAATATGGGATATTGGAAGGCCACTATCTAACATGGTATCAGAGCCCGGTCAGCACATGCTCAACCAAATCCATAATCGGCCCGGCCCAATAGTTGGCCTGCCGATTCATGCCCGAATATATCGAGATTGATGCCTAAAGAAGCCATCATCTCAAAAGGGCGTATTAGGGATACAATATCCACATTGGAAGTTGAGTAGGATTTTAAATAATATATATAAGATATGGGCCTCTCCACTCATTGCCAATTGGTTTTGAGTTGGAAGCCGACTATCTAACAGTTTTGACCCTCTTTTCCTAGAGATATTATTTTGACCTTTCCTATATATAATAATCGTCACATATTCTAATATCAGTGTTACTATGTATATCTATTTGATTTTTCTGGAGCAGAGTGGATACAGATTTGTGGTGAAAACTTGGATATCAAGAGTATCTTTGGGGCGTATCAACTTTGAACAATTCATCTTAAAACTGCCTGATCAAACGGTTAATTCTATTGCTCTTATTAAGCCCTTGTGTGTGTGTTTTTTTTTATACTTGTGTTTTTAATCTAGATCCTTTGTACAAAGCAGCTTATTTTGGAAGCGGACGAAACGGCTGTGTGGCTTGACAAAAACTACCGTCCTGCCCGAATCCCAACTTATATACGCTCTAATTTTGTTCATTTTCAACGCGAAGATGTTGATGTTCAATCTTAATTTTGTTCACGTCTAATAAGTACTATCTTGCCTGCAGTCATCTATCATCTCAGATCAGAAAATAATATATTTAAATCAATATTAGTTTTTTTTGTTCACGTAACCTTATTTTAAATATAAAAATAGTTCTGTTTTGTTTTGTTTTATTTATTTATTTGAGTAATCGTAAATAAATGTTTCCTCCGTTTCAAAATACAAGATGTTTTAGTCAAAACATGCATATTATGAAATAGTTACTTTTGAAAAGATTAACCAATCATAAACAAGATTGCATATTATAAAAGTTAAAATTAATCTAAATGTTGCATAGAAAGTTAAAAACATCTTTTATTATGAAAAAATACTTCTCTAAACATCCTATATTATAAAACGGAGAGATTATTAAACTATATTATTTGAAACACTTTTTATATTTTGTGTGTTAATAGTAGTCTTACTAATTATATCCAAAAAAAAAGATAAAGTATTTGAGGTAATCCACATAGAAAAATATCCAAATAATATAATTACATATCCACAGTGCAATTTCGGCCTTGAATGGAGAAAGAATATTAAGCAGAGCAGATCTAGTGGTTCAAACAGATCAAGTCGAATAAAAATAGATCAAATATTTGGCTGTTCAAGTGCAGATCAAGGGTGAACAACATCAAAAAAGCTGTAGATTAGATCTGCATGTATTTCTCCAGCATTTATCACAAAAAGACAAAAAAAGAATATGAACTGCACACAGTTCATCTGCATTAACTTTTAAAAGTAAAAAAATTCTTGAATGGTAACTTAGTGATAAGAGAACTACATCAAAGAGCGATCTGCTATTTTTTTGTCCTTCCATTCAAAGCCTTCATCTTTTACATGTATCCAAAATAAAAATACTGTATAAATAAAATATATTCTTGGAAAAGAAGAAACAAAACGTAATTCATCAACTAACCATGTAGATGCAGCCACTCGTGTAACATCCACGAACCAAAATGTCTATTTTGGGGATGGGTGTCGATCGACACCAAGGGGTGTCGGTCGACGACACCAACGTTTTTCTGGTTCGGCCAAATTGATTTAATTGTCGATTTTGGTGGCAAGTCGACCTAGGTCGTGGAGTTTTGTTGTTTTGGCCGCTTAATAGAGAGAAAATAAAGAGAGAATAGAGTTCTTGAGTTTTTGGAAGAGATTGGTGAGATCTTTGGCTGTTCTTGAGAGTTTTGGAGCTAGGAAGAAGCTGAAGCTTGCTAGGAAGGCTAGGATTCGTCATTGTGGTCAGAAACTTCCTGCAAAGAGGTGAGTGCATGACCATGGCTAATCTAAGCCTGTGATTCCTTGATCTTGCTTGTTTGTTGCTGTGTTTGTGTGCTTTTCTTGCTGGGATTGATTGCTATAGGTTTCCACGGATGAATAAGGCTTGGGTCTCGAGTATTGGACGATTTGGTGGAGGTTGGGGGGCGAGATTCGACTCTCGTTTTCGTCTGGTCGCGAATGCAGAGGGAGTGTCGATCGACACCACTTGGTGTTGGTCGACACCAGTGAAGCAGCATCGATCAATACTGTGGGGTAGTGTCGGTCGACACCGTTGAGCCAGTGATGGTCGACACTTGGCTGGTGTCGGTCGACACCTCCCTTCCAGTGATTATTAGGTTGCTGGTTCTATGTTTCCTATTGGTTGAATTTTGGAGATTGTTATGTTATAATATTTGGATATTTATTGGTTATGTTATGAATATTGGTTATTTATGTTTATTGGATATTGGTATTGTTATTCCGCTGTTGATTGTGATTGTGGTTAGGTGGCTAGTGGATATGAGACCACTCGTCTCCGAATTGCCACTTGTTCAGCGCAGGAGGCAAATAAGAAACAATGTGGGCACATGAGTTTACGTGACGTAATAATGAATAGTGTTCACGTAGGGACACTTACATTAAAGTCCAAGTTTTAGAAATCGCTAGGCGCTAGTTGGGCGGTTGGGGGTGGGCCTAACGCCTTGCAAAAAAATTAGAGATTAAACGGGGATTAATCGGGAACTAGTTTTAGGGTTTTATTAATTTGATAATAAAATAAATATAGATCTTATTAAATATATGTATAATTCTGTTTTATGTTAAATAAAAATCTTAAATAAAATATAAAACTATAGTATTGTCTTTAAAATTAGGGTAAACACATAACAATGTAATTTTAAAAGAAAATTTATGATTTTCATTAAAAGTTTGTACATTAGTTATTGTAAAACATCATAAACTCTTAATTTAAATGTCTAAATAACAAAAAATTACATATTTAATTTATATTTGGCTCTAAAAATTATCATTATATACAAAATTAAGCGGGAAGTATTTGGATTAGACGAGTTATAATCAAATTAGACAAGTATAATTGGATAATCGATGTTAGGCGGGAATTAATAATTAAACAAAACAGAGAGGGTGGGCCTAGCGATTTTGCGGAGCGTAATCGATGCTAGGCGGGGCTTTTAAAAACAGAAATTAAAATTTATCGAAATCAATTCATATTTGGATGGTGTTGACGGATTTCATACCATATGTAAATAGAATTTGAAAATTTTGTTTTGTCAACTAATCAATACAATTAAAATAAAAACAATCTGATCGTCTTTCTCTCTTTCTCTAATTCACATATCAGCTTTTTCATGTTTTTAAAAGTGACACCTCCTTAGAAACAATATTCAATCAAAACATAACACTATTAAACCACTAAAATAAATATTATGACACATCAACATTCTTATACTTTGTACTTAACTAAAGAAATCAATCATAATAAAACATAAATACATAAAAACTTTTAACATTTTTATTTTTATCAACCTATCATTCAATAATAACGAGACAATGATGATAACAAGTTAAAATTGTTAGCTTTATAATATAACAATATGTGTGTTGTTTATTTGTTTTTTCTTCGTGTGTTAATTTAGATTTATGAAAACTGAATCCTAACAAATCCGAAGAAAAATCCTAACTTATCAGAGCTCTGATCTCAAATCTGCAGAATCTCCCATTTTTTGACTGAACTTGTCAAACAAGCAACCCATGCACAAAAACCTGAAAAACACAACCAACAACAGCCAAGAATACACAACCGTACCAACAGAGCATTGCATCTCACAGAATAAGCAAGGAATTAATCGATCAAGAGCCAAATGATAAAGTAAATTAAATTATCCTACAAACCCAAATAAAAGACAAAGTACTCAATACTCAAAAGTCTGAAAATACTCAAAAGTCTGAAAATTCAAGTCTAAGAAAAAAACAAAAATTAAAACACAAAGAACATGACGGCTCCCCTACAGCTCAAACTCCCCCTCAGGCATCAGAATCCGACTCATCTCCCCCTGCTTCTTTGGCAGAAATTAGTCAAAAACTTCAAGCAAGATAAACACAAGACTAAGAGAGAATTGAGTCACTTACCATCTACCAACACTTGTTGCAGGACCTTGATGGCCAACCAGATGGCTTTGCACTCTGCACACGATCCGCACTTAAGTACAGTCTTGGCAGGTCGTGGTGCACTCTTCTTTGCTTTGGTCTTCTTAACCTCCTGAGATTGGAGACTCGGAACAGGGCGTTGAGCTTCCAACAGCTGGTAGATAAGACTGGGAAAAGGCAATAGGAACCCAGATTGAGCCTGCAGACCCAAATGGATAATCTGATCATAGACCATTCTGCTGAAGTCAAACGGTATGTGGTGCATGATCATATAGATCACCATGGCCTTGGTCGCTGAGATGTAGCCAGTGTTCACTATTGGAGACCAATGTTGCAGCAAATCTTATGCAGATCCTTGATCACAGGGCTCTTGATTGCTGTCGGGACCAGCTGGTTGCAGGATTTTACCTTGCCGTTAGACAGGAAAAGTGCCAGATCCTCCTCCAAAATTGCAGCTGTCTGCAACCTTTTCTCACACACATTAACGGACTGTAGACCAAACAAAGCATTGATCCATCCTGGAGAAAGCTCATACACCCAATCGCGAACAAGAACACTAACAGAATCCCCCTCAACCTTAACTGCGGGGAGGTTCGCTCAGAACTCGTAGACCACATCTGAATCATAGGACCCTACTTGAGTGACAGTTTTCAACAGTGCAATCCTATCTATTAACTCCCCCTTTTTATATATATAGCACTCAAGTAACAGAGCAAAATCCATACCTGTGCTGTGTCAACCACATGTTCATAACACTTGCCAGGAGCTATCACAACCTTTCTTGAATTGTTGAAGATCAAAGCCCTGATGCTTGTGGGTAGTCTTTCACCCTGGCATGCCTTTAATCTGTAGACCCACCCCAACATGTTAAGGCAGCTGGAGATTATCGAGTATACTATAAAAAAAAAAAAAAAAGAACACTTCAGATGCAACTCAGTCTTCTGTTAGTCAACTTACGAACCTGTGGATCAGTAACATCACTTGACTTTTCAATCACTGATCCCAGACCAACCATCTATCAGGAAATTATTCCTGATTCTGTACATGCGTGTCTCTTCACAGCTCTTTCACCTCCTTAAATCATGACAACATTTCACAGGGTGGAGAGATCGGCATGACATGCAGCTACTTACCATAGTTGCTTCCAGAGTGCTGATCTTTTATATATTCCAGGATTTACATGATATATCCTAGCATACGTTCTTGTCTCAGATCGACAAACCTCAAGCAAAAGATTAGTACTCACAAACACCAATGGATTTTCTCAAATTTACAAATCTTTTGAAATCCAAAGGCTTGGTAAACAAATCAGCCATCTGAAATTATGTGCTCACATGATCAATCTCAATCAGTTTCGCCTCAACAAGTGCACGAATAAAATGGTGTCTAATGTCAATATGCTTAGTTCGTGAATGTTGAACATGATTTTTAGATATGTTAATGGCACTCAGATTATCACAATGAATGAGAAGAGTATCAGAGATCATACCATAATCAGCAGAAATTTGCTTCATCCACATAAGTTGAGTGCAGCAGCTCCCTAAGGCAATGTATTCAGCTTCAGCAGTTGACAGTGAGACACTGTTCTGTTTCTTGCTATGCCATGATATCAGATTGTTGCCCATGACGAAATAACCACCACTTGTGCTACCGCGATCATCAACTGAACCATCCCAATCCGCGTCACAGTACCCACTCAGACTTGTGTTGGTATCCTTGGTGTAATGAATACTGAAATTCACTATTCCCTTGATGTACTTGATGATTTTCTTTACTGCCAGTAAGTGTGACTTTTTGGGCTTAGCTTGATATCGTGCACAGATCTCCACTGACAGACATTTGTATGGACGACTTGCTGTCAGATACAACAGGCTTCCAATCATTCCCCTGTAAAGTCGCTCATCTACATCCTTCCCTGATTCATCTTTTGAAATTTTGTCATTTGTGTCCATGGGAATCTTTGCTTCTTTACTTTTGCCTAATCCAAAACGTTCTACCAACTCTTTAGCATGTGCTCTGGGATACAAAAATTCCTTCAGTCGACTGTTCCACTTGCAGACCAAGAAAATATTTCAGCTCAAACACCATACTCATTTCATTTTTATGAGTCATGCTTTCCACAAACTGATTCACCAGAGGTTGACAAGTGGAGCGAAAGACAATGTCATCAACATAGATTTGAACAAACATAAGCTCATTGTTGCTGTTGATAACAAACAGCGTTTTGTCTACACTCCCTCGAATGTATCCTTGATTTATGAGAAACGTCGTCAACCTCTCGTACCATGCTCTTGGTGCCTACTTCAGACCATACAAAGCTTTCTTAAGCCAGTGTACATGCTCTGGATGCTGTGAATTCTCAAACCCTTTTGGTTGCTAAACATAGTCTTCTTCTAGTAAAATTCCATTTAGAAATGCACTCTTTACATCCATTTGATGCAGGGTAAACTTGAGAGCACAAGCCATACTGAACAGAAATCTGATAGACTTCGCGTTGCTACCGGAGCAAAGGTCTCATCAAAATCAACACCTTCGATTTGAGAGTAACCTTGAGCAAATAACCATGCTTTGTTTTTCACAATGCAGCCACTACCATCACGCTTGTTTTTGAATATCCACTTTGTCCCAACTACATTTACATAAGCAGGTCGTTGAGTGAGCTCCCACACATCACTGCGTGCAAACTGCTCCAGCTCATCTTGCATTGCAGCAACCCAAAATTCATCAATGAGAGCCTCCTTATGATTCTTTGGTTCAATAGTTGAGACAAAGGAAGCAAACCGAACGATAACAGAGTTCTGTGCCACTGTCTCCGGAACAGTCTTCTGCCTCTTTCCAGCTAGTTGTGCAAAGTCAATCTGCTTTCCTCTCGTAACTCTTTCCCCCTAAATCTCGCCAATAATATCATTAGAGGAGTGATTCCGATGAACCTAACAGGATGGAGGAAGATCATCAGGCGATAAGGAAGGCTTAGTAGAGAAAGGAGGACTGACAGGGTCCTGTTGAGACCTCTCAACATCAGTTACCAGGTCATTGTCTGATATGACAGGAATCATGGTTACTCGCTGAAACGAGATATCATCAAAAACAACATTGACAGTTTCTTGAACATACCGCGTGTGTTTGTTTTTTATCCGAAATGTAGTGTTATGTCCTGAATACCCCAGAAAGATCCCCTCATCACTCTTGGAGTCAAATTTGCCCAATTGATCCTTATCATTCAAGATATAGCAGAGACATCCAAACACATAAAAATAGCTCACTGTGGGAGATTTCCCTTTCCACAGTTCATAGGGAGTCTTATTATTCCCTGGTCGGACATACACATGGTTGATAATATTATAGGCTGTGTTGACAGCTTCATCCCAGAAACGGTGAGGAACTTGATTCTCATGCAGCATGACACTTGCCATCTCCTGCAGAGTCCTGTTCTTCCGCTCAACAACTCTATTATGTTCTGGTGTTCTTGGTGAAGAGTACTGATGAGTAATACCCTGATGACCACATAACTGATCAAACCTGTCATTCTGGAATTCGCCTCCATGATCACTACGAATAGTCTCGATGGGCCACTTCTCACTTTTTGATCTGCACGGCGAGTATTCAAAAACACTCAAGTGTGTCAGATTTGTCAACGAATAAATCTCACCCAAGTGTAACGAGTGAAATCATCAACCATAACAAAAATGAACTGCCGGCCATACACACTCTGTACTTGGATGGGTCCCATCAGATCCATATGAACTAGTTGTAATGCATGATTTATTCGGATATCTGACAATGACCCATGAGAAACTTTGATATGCTTTTTCTTGTTGTAGGGACCACATATAAAATGTGGATCACCCTTTAGCTTTGGAATTCCTCGTACAACTTCTCGATTTGCTAGTTTGAGCATTGTGCAAACATTCAAATGTCCAAGTTTCTGATGCCACAGCTCGGTGTCCAACTCAGTAGATGCGTTAAAGCATTGAACTTATGACTTCCACATGTAGCAGTTATTTCTAGATCGTCGTCCTCTAAGTTTTACAGCCCCTTGCTGATCAATTGCTCTGCAATCTTTCTTAGTGAATGTGACGTCCAGACCTTCATCACACAGCTGACTGACACTGATCAGATTTGCCTTCAAACCATCAACCAAGAACACATCTTTCATATGTGGCTGAGATTCACCACCAGTCGTACATTTGCCTACCTTTTCCCCCATCTCCGAAAGTAACTCTTTCTCCATTCACATCTTCTACATGGGACAGATTATTAACGGCACCAGTCATATGTCTGGAGCATCCGCTGTCTACCATTTAGCCTGATCAGTCTCTGTTTTTTTTCAGCTGTGTATGCCACATGACAATAGAGATCATCTTTCAAGACATACACTTGATTGCTTTTCCTTGAATTTAGATAGAACATATCATGTTGTACCAGATTCGAGACTTGATTCTGGAATCTGTAGCACTGGGCCTTGTAGTAATTCAGATGACCACAGTACCAGCATCTTGTTCTTCTGCTAAGCCGAACAGATCTCTGTGAAGGCTGCTGATAATTGGTTGAGACATACGGCTGTCCCTGTGATATCTCTCTGAACCTATCTCTAAAGGTAGATTGATACCCATTCCAAATATATATTTCTCCGTGTTCTGTATCCTGCCTCCTTGGGTTTTATCTTATTAAAATTGAGTTCATCAGAGTTCAAAGACACATTTATAGCAGACCTGTGCGGTTGGAATTTGTCAGGCAGACTTCTGAGAAAATTTTTCACCAGTTTCTTATCCTTGTACCGTTTTCCCAAAACCACAGCCTCTTGTGCGATTCCACTCAACCTACTACTGTAGTCCGCTACTTATTCATTTCTAGTCATCTGTAGGTTTTAAAGATCAGACGCAAGATTGTCCAGTCTGGTGCGCTTAACACTGCTTGTTCCTTCAAACGTGATAACTAGAATGTCCCATGCTTTCTTGGCAGCTTTACCCCTAGGCACATTAGCATGGCGTACTCCTCCTGTTCAAACCGGGGTTTGAAACCAAACTTCTCCTCAGGAGGATAGATGGGGCAATTCAGGTGAGATCTAATGTAGATCCAACTTTGTATTCACTCGTGGGATCCGGGCGGTCAGGAGGGGACCACTACGGCTCCTCTCTTCTCGAGAATCCATACATCCCATATTAGTGTATGGACAGCTATCTATCGAGCGTAGGTTTAGGTTCGGCCTCAATGGGAAAATAAAATGGAGCACCTAACACCGTATCTTAACAAACCAAGAACTACGAGATCACCCCTTTCATTCAGGGTGATGGAGGGATCGTACCGTTTGAGCATTTTTTTCATGCTTTTCTTGGGGGTCTGGAGAAAGCTGCAAACAACAGGATTTTCCTAATCTTCCCTTCCCGAAAGGAAGAACGTGAAATTCTTTTTCCTTTGCGTAGGGACCAGGAGATTGGATCGAGCCGTAAGAAGAATGCTTGGCTGATAAATAACTCACTTCTTGGTGTTCGACCCCCTTAGTCACTACGAACGCCCCCGATCGGTGCAAAGGGACGTGTCTATTTATCTATCTCATGACTCGAAATGGGTGCAGGTTGGAAAAAGGATCTTAGAGTGTCTAGGGTTAGGCCATTAGGGTCTCTTAACGCCCTCTTTATTCTTCTCATCGAAGTTATTTCACAAATACTTCATATGGTAAGGAAGAGGGGGTGAACAAGCACACTTGGAGAGCGCAGTGCAACAGAGAGTTGTATGCTGCGTTCGGGAAGGATGAATCGCTCTCGAAAAGGAATCTATTGATTCTCTCCCAATTGGTTGGACCATAGATGCGGTGATTTACTTCACGGGCGAGGTCTCTGGTTCAAATACAGGATGGCCTAGCTGCACCAAGGAAAAGAATATAAGAAGGATCTGACTCCTCCGTGCATGCTCCACTTGGCTCGGGGGGATATAGCTAAGATGGTAGAGCTCTGCTCTTGCAATTGGGTCGTTGCGATTACGGGTTGGGTGTCTAATTGTCTAGGCGGTAATGATAGTATCTTCTACCTGAATCGGTGGGTCACGTTTTCTAAGTAATGGGGGAAAAGGACCGACACATGCCACTGAAAGACTCTACTAAGGAAAAGATGGGCTGTCAAGAACGTAGAGGAAGTAGGATGGTCAGTTGGTCAGATCTAGTATGGATCGTATATGGACGGTAGTTTGAGTCGGCGGCTCTCCTAGGGTTCCCTCGTCTGGGTTTGATCCCTGGGGAAGAGGATCAAGTTGGCCCTTGCGAAAAGCCTGATGCACTATCTCCCTTCAACCCTTTGAGCGAAATGCGACAAAAGGAAGGAAAATCCATGGACCAACCCCATCGTCTCCACCCCGTAGGAACTATGAGATCACCCCAAGGACGCCTTCGGTATCCAGGGGTCGTGGACCGACCATAGAACCCTGTTTAATAAGTGGAATGCATTAGCTGTCCGCTCGCAGGTTGGGCAGTAAGGGTCGGAGAAGGGCAATCACTAATTCTTAAAACCAGCATTCTAAAGAGTTGGGGCCGAAAAGGGGGGAAAGCTCTCCGTTCCTGGTTCTCCTGTAGCTGGATGATGTTCATATATTTTACCATGTTTTCCCTTAGTTTATTCACATCTTTTGCTATCCATTTTACCCATTATTGCATAGCTTTAGGACTAATCATGCATTAGAGTTTAGTTGCATTGCATTTGCATCTTTTCATGCATAAACAGGTGATTTTGGAGCTTAAGGAGCATGGAAGCAATGCTGAGGAAGAAGTGAAGCAACCATGGAGGGAAAGCAAGAGAGTTAAGGCTGAAACAACAAGGTCCGGAGTCCAACTCGACCGCACACTCGACCAGACACTCGACCGTGTGCTGAGGAGGACTCCACCGAGTGGAGGATGCACGAGAGAAGCCAGCTCGACCTGCCACTCGACCGAGCACAGGTCGAGTTGACCGAGCCGTTGACTATTTTGTCTTTTAGTATTTTTAGTGCTTCCACTTCCCTCCTATATAAAGCGTTGTACCTGCAGCCACAAAAGAAGCCAGCTTTTTAGATATTCTCTAAACCTAGTCTTTTACCCTTTTGGGAATTATTCTTTTTGCACTTTTATTTTTCTTAGATCTTGTACTTGAAAAAGACTAAATTCTTCAATATTGTTGGTTTCATAACTTTCTTAATATTGAGAATTTGAGTTTGATTCTTTCTCCAATATTGTAGATCTTTGCTTGATCTTTCTAATGATGCAAGTTTCGTAATTTTCTGGGTTTTTGACTTTGTTCACCATGTTTTCTTGTGAGTAGTTTGCTTAGGATCTTGAGGATAGGTTAGGCTGGGTTGATCTTGTGGTTTGTTTGATTTGGTCAAGCTTGAATGTTGTAGATCTCTTCTAGGCTAGATGTTCTTAATGCTGATCCTATATCTGAGAAGGTAGGGTTTGATTTCTGAAACAAGTATTTGTATGGTGGTGAAAGATGGATGAATGTATGATGATGAATGTATGCAATGGATGGATGGTAAGGTGTTTCAATTCCCCTTATGCAGTTGCAGTATAAGAGGTGTCGATCCAATCTGAGTGTTTGTGATCACTAAGGATGTGCTTATTATGCCTAAGTCAAGCCACTATGTGAGGATGTTTGTCACTAACAATCCTATGATGACAAATGTAAAATGCAGAAAGTAAAATATAAGAACTAAGAACTGAATGCAAATGAAACAGAATGATTGCACTAATATAAAGCTAGAACAGAAATAGAAACTATGATAATGAACTAATGCAAGACAATAATGAACAGGACAATAAGTAAATGCAACAGGAATGCAAATAGAATGAAACAAGATAATCACAAATCATACACAAAGTTCT
Source organism: Camelina laxa (assembly GCA_024034495.1). NCBI lineage: Eukaryota > Viridiplantae > Streptophyta > Magnoliopsida > Brassicales > Brassicaceae > Camelina > Camelina laxa. Next base: position 7,476,197 of record CM043884.1, read on the forward strand.
GGGGAAGAACTCGAAATCAGATGCTAAGATGGTTGAAATCAGATCCTACCCTCTAAGATATAGGATCAGCATTAAGAACATCTACCCTAGAAGAGATCTACAACAATCAAGCTTGATCAAGCCAAACAAACCTCATTCTCAGCCCAGCCTAACCCATCCTCAAGATCCTAAGCCACTACTCACAAGAACACATGATGAACATCAAAATCATAAACCCAGAAAATAATGAAACTTGCATCATTAGAAAGATAAAACAGAGATCTTCAATATTGAAAAAGAAATGAAACTTGAATTCTCAATATTAAGAAAGTTATGAAACTAACAATATTGAAGAATTTAGTCTTTTTCAAGTACAAGATCTAGGAAATAAAAAAGGCAAAAAAAATAAATCCCAAAAGGGTAAAATACTAGGTTTAGAGAATATCTAAAAAGCTGGACACTTTTGTGGCTGCAGGTACAAGGCTTTATATAGGAGGGGAGTGGAAGCCCTAAAAATACTAAAAGACAAAATAGTCAACGGCTCGGTCAACTCGACCTGTGCTCGGTCGAGTGGCAGGTCGAGCTGGCTTCTCTCGTCTGTTCTCCACTCGGTCGAGTCCTCCTCAGCACACGGTCGAGTGTCTGGTCGAGTGTGCGGTCGAGTTAGACTCCGGACCTTGTTATTTCAGCCTTAACTCTCTTGCTTTCCGTTCATGATTGCTTCACTTCTTCCTCAGCATTGCTTCCATGCTCCTTAAGCTTCAAAATCACCTGTTTATGCATGAAAAGATGCAAATGCAATGCAACTAAACTCTAATGCATGATTAGTCCTAAAGCTATGCAATAATGGTGAAAATGGATAGCAAAAGATGCAAAAGATGTGAATATACTAAGGGAAAACAGGGTAAAATATATGAACATCAATTTCAAGTATCTTAGCATCACACCAATGTCTAAGAAGCATAGATAAGGCTTGATCCAGAGCTTACCATTAGGCTTGCTTGTGTAGATTCTTTACTATGTGAGAGCAAGTCTAGAAATGCATAGGTTTGATTGTTTCTTGCCATGAGAGTGGATTAAACATGTTTTAGAATAGTATATCTAGAGATTAGCTCAAAGTTTGTTTGAGGTTTGTTGACCAAGTCAAATAACCACAATGATTAGTTCAGCCCATGAAAGAAGGACCTTCTTTGTTTATTGATATCTTAGTCTTAATCTTGTTGCTTGCTTGTTGTTTGATTCGTTTTTGCTTTGCTCTGTTTTTATTGTGTTGCTCTGTTTTCACGTTTAGTCCAGCTCGACCCTGTACTCGACCTACACTCGGTCGAGTGCTAGCTCGAGTTCTTCTCCAGAACTTGTGTTTATGATTTGTAATTGTCCTGTTTCATTCCTGCTTCATTTCTACTGCATTCATTTAGTTTTCTGTTCATTACTTGTCTTGCATTAGTTCATTTCTTGCATTATAGTAGTTTCTATTTCTGTTCTAGCTTCATTACTGTTACAATCATTCTGTTCATTTACATTTAGCATCTAGTTCTTGTAGTTTTATTTTCTGCACTTTACATTTTAATCTTAGGATTGTTAGTGACAAACATCCTTGCATTTGGCTTAACTTAGATTCATATACATATCTTAATTGTTCACAAACACTTATTTAGGATTGACACCTCTTATACTGCAACTTCATAAGGGGAATTGAAACACCTTACAATCCATTCATATCTCATTACAATCATTCATCATCATCACCTCACACAATAAAACCTTGTTTCAATTTGACGCCGTTGCCTATTTTTGTGTGTTTTTGTGACAATTAGGATCCATAGAAGTCTAAGATTAAGTTCGTTTATCCACTTGTTCACTACTGATCTTGTTTCTTCTTCTGCTTGTCTGTGCTTGAGTTTCAGGTACCAGCTCGACCACCAACTCGACCACCACTCGACCGAGTGCGTGATCGAGCACTTGATCGAGTCAGAAGCCGGATACAAATAGACATCAGTTCCCAGTCGACTCGAGCCTGTACTCGACCGAGTGCCTGTCCGAGTCCGTCATCATGTTTCACAGCAGTATGTTCCATTCTGTACCATGGCAACATCAACCAGGATTCCAGGCTCAATGGTGTCACCCTCCAGTGTCTCAAACTTCACAAGCCCAAGAACCTGACTTAAGAGCTATGATGCAGCAACTTTTACTTGGGCAAGCAACTGGGTAGATTGCGGTAGCAAAGCAGTTTGCTGAGCTGAACCAAATGTTGAATTCCTATTCTAGTGACCTAAACTTCAAGGTCAAGTACATGGAGAGCTCCATTGCTCCTACTTCAGCTCCTAAGCCAAACCAACTTCTTGAAGAACCTATTCCAAACCCAAGGGAGTTTACAGCTAAAGCTCTTAATCTCTATGAAGATGCTGTCACTGAGGACAGTGAGATTTAAGGTGGGGAGGATTGGTCATTTATTGAAGCCCAGGGTGAAGCTTGTGCACAGCAGACTGAATCCGTCAAAGCACTCGACGAAGTGCTCGAGTCGACACTCAACCGAGTGCCAGAACGAGTGCCCGATCGAATTGAAGACACTGAAGCTGTTAAGCCTGCTAGATACATTCCTCCTGCTTACAAACCGCCTCTACCATTCCCAGGACGTTTCAAGGCACAAAAGCTGAAGGAACTAAGGGACATTATTGAGAAAAGGAAAGATTTGGCTTTGCAACAAGAGAAGGAGTTAGCTTTACAACAAGAGGAAGTTATTAAAAAGGAAGAAGTGATAGCTTTGAATGAAGAGGTTGTAATTGAAAAGAAGGAAGAGGAGAGAGGACCAGCTTTGGAACAATATGCCCCATATCCTCTCTACAAAGGCATGTTACTTGACATATCCAAGCAAAAGGCTCAGAATCAAGGCAAGAGTATTGACCATGTTCCATTCAGCCTAAGTCACGACCGTACTATTGTCCGTACGGTCGTCCGTACAAGAGAGCAATAAGGCCGAGTTCGAGTGATACAAGGAGAAGAGATGAGGCCAATCCATCAAGAAGCCCATAAGAAGGATCTCAAAGGAACGTAGTAGCCGTTGGAGGATAAGGTCACGGGTGTGCTTCCGTTTAGGAGACCAAAACGGGTCGCTATCAGCCTTGGGATTCACTTGTTCTCTCTCTTTGTGTCCCTCTCACCAACTTGTCGAGTATAGTATGTAGTTAACCTAGTTTCTCTTCTATTTAAGGCCTATGGCCGACATTGTAAAGACTAATTCTAATAGAATCTCATATTCTCTTATACTCTCTCTACTTCACTTCTATCAAGCTTTGCTCTTACTTCCGCTTAAACAATTTAAACCAACAAAGAGAGATCAAGAGGAAATTGGGACAGCTATTGTTCCAGCAAAACTTGAAGATCCAGGTCCATTCAATCTACCTTGCTCCATCAGCTACCTTCACTTCAACAAATGCTTGTGTGATCTTGGAGCATCTGTTATTGTCATGCCCTACTCTATAGCAGAAAAGCTTGGACAAACTGAATACAAGCCAAGCAATCTCCACATAATTCTAGCTGATGGTTCACATAAGGATGTGGTTGGCAAATTGGATAGCCTCCTAGTCAAGATAGGCAAGGCAAGAATTCCCACTGATTTCATCATAATAAATATAGGTAAAGAGTTAGAGGATCCAATCTTGCTTGGGAGACCATTCCTTGCCATAGCAGGAGCAGTCATTGATGTTAAGGAAGGGCTGATAAGGTTGAACATAGCTTTGATATCAGGAGAAGGTTTGACCATGAACTTTGATATCCCAAATCCACCTAACCAACCAACCATTGGAGGTCAACCATTTAAGATTGAAGATAAAGCTGACTTTGGGGTTTTGAGAGAAGAAGAGACTTCAAAAGCTAAGGTCTCACTTCATGAGGAATCATTTCAACATCTCAAGGGTTCAGTTCAAATGCTAGCTGTTTTACTGAAGGATCTTCAAGTTCAGCTCAACAAAAGGTCTTTGAAGAAGACAAGACTAAAACTCAAGTTTAAGAAGAAACATGGTTCAAGTGTCAAGGAAGTAGTGATCAAGAAAGAACACCAAGGTTATCAAATAGAACCAGGGGGGATTACATCACCTCCTTGGTCTCCAAATCAAGCTTGAAGATCTATAAGAAGTCAAGCTTAGTGACTCTAAACAAGCTTACTAGGGAGGAAGTCCCGAAGGTATCCTTTGTAAATAAGCTTTATTTCCTTGTAGTTTTGATGTGTTTTCTTTTATGTTTGTGTTTGGTAGGCCTTTTAATGATAGTGTAGATGGTTTGGAGAGAATTGGACTTGGAAAAATGGACTCGCAAGCCAGCTCGAACCCCCCCCTCGGACACACACTCGACCGAGTCACGGTCGATCGCCGTCGTCGAGCTGCCCCAATCTCCATCTCCAAGTCACCAACAAGACTCCAACTACACATTTGACAGCATGCAAGAGGATGTGGACAACTTCTTCTCCAATCCTTAAGGTACCACTATCACCTTCACTTGTAAATATCATTGCATTTCATATTTTGTTTAGTTTTTTTTTTTAGTCTTGAATCCTCAATCAAATTTCTTTCACACAGGGGACCGTGTGATTTAAGTTTGGGGGAGGGTTTGAGATAGCATTTGACATTGTGTTTTGTGTTCTTATTTCAAATTTTTAGCATCCTCATATTAGTATTTGCATAAGCATCTAAGGCATAGAAAAACCATAAAAATTAGAAAAATTTTGAAAAAAATCTTTATAAAAAAAAGAGTGTTCATGTAGTTTGCATTGCATATTAGGATCTTGTTTAGCATGTTCCATGTAGGATTGTATAATATTTGCATTAGGGATCTATGATGAGTATTTCCTTGTTAGCTTGCTTATTCACTAGACTAGGATCAATGCCCAAGTTAATAGTACTTTGATGCTAATTGAGTGGTTAGAAGCATAAGATTGAACCAAGCTTTGAATTCCTGCATTGTATTTGGTCTATATTGAAGCATGTTGTGATTTGAAGCCATTTCCTATCTATAAGAACCTAATATTGACTTTCAATTATCAATGTGTGCATTGCTTTAAACTCATGGATACCATATACATATTTGGATCATGTTTCTCCTTTTTACCACTCTTGTTGATCCAAGTAGCTGATTTCCTCATTAAGAATCAGTTTCCCTACCCTTAACCAACCCTTCTTTCAAGCCTTGTTTATTCTTGTGTGTGTGAGGCATATTTTGGGATTGAGCTTGGTAGAAAGTGTTAGGTTTGAACTGACAAGAGTAAAGCCTTGTGTAGTTCTAGTTTGCATTTTTAAAACTAGATAGGACTAGGTGGTTCACTTTTTGGGTTTGGGACTTGGCTGTTATGAAAAAAAAAAAAAAAACAAAAAAGAGAAACGAAAGAAAAAGGGTACAGTCTTTAAGAGGAGATTGTGTTTAAGCAAGGTCTAGTGAAACGATGGGAAGTGAAAATTGTTGAAGATGGTTCTAATTAAAGAAAAGAAAAGAAAGAAAAGAAAAGTCTAGCAAAAAGCTTGTATGTCTTACGAATAAGAAGAAAAGAGAACCATAGCAAATAAGTAAGAATCCCCCATCCCACTAGAAAGATCAAATAAGAAACCTCTCCTAAGACTTGAAAACCAAAAGAGAAAAGGGTGAAAGAGAAAAGAAAAAGTTAAAGGGTAGCACTAGGATCATTTGGGTTTAGATTGGTAGGATAAACACTTTGGGTGCCTTTGGGTAGACAAGGTTTTATTCTTGTATGTGTCTAGGTGTTCTTACCTTTAGCATTTTCATGAGAGGACCATGATATTGATAAGCCCCACTCTAAAAAGAGACCATCATTGTCTCAAAGCCTTTATCTCCAAGCCAAATGAGTTTAAGCATTCCATAGAACTGATTCATGTTCTTGATTACTGAATGTTAAAGGAAATGGTTGATTTGAATGCATGTGGACATCTAAGGCTCAAATCAGTAAAGGTTGTGATATGCTTGTCTAAAGTTTTTAATTACAGTTCATGCAACTTGCATCACAGTACTAGTAACTTGGACATTGATTCTAGATGGTCTATTTGCAAGCTTTAGGAGCTGAGATCCCACTTTCAAACCTCACCTACCTTCTTATGTCTTGTTTATTTGCTTGAGGGCAAGCAAAGACTAAGTTTGGGGGTGTTGATATTCATATATTTTACCATGTTTTCCCTTAGTTTATTCACATCTTTTGCATCTTTTGCTATCCATTTTCATAATTATTACATAGCTTTAGGACTAATATTGCATTAGAGTTTAGTTGCATTGCATTTGCATCTTTTCATGCATAAACATGTGATTTTGGAGCTTAAGGAGCAAGGAAGCAATGCTGAGGAAGAAGTGAAGCAACCATGGAGGGAAAGCAAGAGAGTTAAGGCTGAAACAACAAGGTCCGGAGTCCAACTCGACCAAACACTCGACCGTGTGCTGAGGAGGACTCGACCGAGTGGAGGATGCACGAGAGAAGCCAGCTCGACCTGCCACTCGACCGAGCACAGGTCGAGTTGACCGAGCCGTTGACTATTTTGTCTTTTAGTATTTTTAGGGCTTCCACTCACCTCCTATATAAAGCCTTGTACCTGCAGCCACAAAGGTGTGCAGCTTTTTAGATATTCTCTAAACCTAGTATTTTACCCTTTTGGGAATTATTCTTTTTGCTTTTTTATATTTCTTAGATCTTGTACTTGAAAAAGACTAAATTCTTCAATATTGTTGGTTTCATAACTTTCTTAATATTGAGAATTCGAGTTTCATTCCTTTTTCAATATTGAAGATCTCTGTTTTATCTTTCTAGTGATGCAAGTTTCATTATTTTCTGGGTTTTTGACTTTGTTCACCATGTGTTCTTGTGAATAGTTTGCTTAGGATCTTGAGGATGGGTTAGGCTGGGTTGATCTTGTGGTTTGTTTGATTTGGTCAAGCTTGATTGTTGTAGATCTCTTCTAGGCTAGATGTTCTTAATGCTGATCCTATATCTGAGAAGGTAGGGTTTGATTTCAAGCATCTTAGCATCACACCAATGTCTAAGGAGCATAGATAAGGCTAGATCTAGAGCTTACCATTAGGCTTGCTAAGAGATTAGAGGTCTTGTTTGGTTTGAGATGTATTGCTTAATGCCTGCTTGTGTAGATTCTTTGCTATGTGAGAGCAAGTCTAGAAATGCATAGGTTTGATTGTTTCTTGCCATGAGAGTGGATTAAACATGTCTTAGAATAGTATGTCTAGAGATTAGCTCAAAGTTTGTTTGAGGTTTGTTGACCAAGTTAAATAACCACAATGATTAGTTCAGCCCATGAATCCCTCCTTAGGACCTTCTTTGTTTATTGATATCTTAGTCTTAATCATGTTGCTTGCTTGTTGTTTGATTCGTTTTTTCTTTGCTCTGTTTTTATTGTGTTGCTCTGTTTTCACGTTTAGTCCAGCTCGACCCTGTACTCGACCTACACTCGGTCGAGTGCTTGCTCGAGTTCTTCCCCAGAACTTGTGTTTATGATTTGTGATTGTCCTGTTTCATTCCTGCTTCATTTCTGCTGCATTCATTTAGTTTTCTTTTCATTACTTGTCTTGCATTAGTTCATTTCTTGCATTATAGTAGTTTCTATTTCTGTTCTAGCTTCATGATATATCATGGTTTTTGTGTTTTTTAACCATGATATAAGGAGTATTTTAGTGTCTTTTCATTTGTTTCTAGATTGTTTTTGAGTCTTTACAGGTTTTTAGCATGAAAGGAGCAAAGTGGAGGAATTTGGATCAGTTTGGAGCAATAATCCGCAAGAAATCAACTTGGAATCGATCAGAGGAGATAGTGTCGATCGACACTGCCTTAGCATCGATCGACACCCAGTCCAAACCGACGAGAGAGCCAAATTTGGAAGTTTTACAAAGTTGCCCGAAGTTTTCCATATTTGCAACATAAGTTCCTGACGTGTTTTAGGACATATAAATAGTGTTTTTAGGTTTTCCAAACCCTTAAGTTGTATTCTATCAAGTTTTATTTTTCCTGCAACCCTGTGAGATTTTGAGAGTTTTGGAGAGAGAGAGATCTGCTTTGTAGAGAAGAATTTCTTGAACTTCCTTGCTTATTATTCAGAAAGATGTTTTGTTCTTCATTGATCATATCTGAGTAGTTTGCTTGTTAGGTTTAGGGTTTTTCACAGGGATTTTATGATTTATTAGATCGGTTTATTTAGAATTCTTTATCTCGATCTTCATCTTAGGTTGTTCTTCATATTAATCCTTGATTGACCATCTAGAATTAATACCCTAGGAAAAAAAATTGATATGTGAATATAATTGATTTTCCTGATAAAAACCTTTTGATGAGCAAAATTATTTCTTGCAAAGAGATTTGGATTTAATAATTTTGTGAACAATCTAAACCTGATTTTATTGCTGATTTTTAACCTAGAATTTTACATAGAGATTTGGATTTTCTGGTTTTAAATTTAGATATTATTTGTAGTGAGAACTGAATTAATTTACAAAAGTGTTTAGAGTTCTAGATATGTTCTTAATTGCTTGAATCCTAATTTATTGATTGATTTAATATTTCATAATTTCCTGAGAAATTCCCTAGGCCTAGCTTTTTGATCTTCTGAATTTACAACAAGTTTTATTTAATATTTTGCATTGCTTTTATTTTAATTTAATATGTTTAGCATAATTGAAAAACTCTATAATTTATTGTGTAGTCTTGAGTCCTTGTGGAATTCGACCCCTAAGTACTGCATTGATCTCTTAATTTGAGAGAGTAGCTCTAGGGATTAATTTGAGCATATCAAATTTTGGCGCCGTTGCCGGGGAACTCTTTGATCTACCATTAGATTTGAGTTTTAGATTTTGTCTAAATTTTTCTTTTTATTTTCTACTTACACGTTTTGGTTTTTCTTCTCTTTGGTGTTTCAGGTGCATGCCTCAAAGACCTCACACAAGGAGCAACAAGTATGGTCCTACTGTGAATCTTTCAAACCAAGAGTTGGGGAAGCTTGAGCGTGAGAACAGAAAAGCAGCTAAATCTCTGAAGATGGTTAATACGATCATTCTGATGCGTGATGAGGCTGGTGTTTTGAGGGATCAAGAGGGCCACTTGCCCAATGAGCAGGGCCAAAAGCTTGATGCAGAAGGAAACGTGATTGCTGAACCTGTTGTTAACGAGCAGGCTGTCGTGAATCAGCAAGCTGTCGTCGTTGATGAGCCGAACCTTGGTGTCGATCGACACCAACCAGGTGGCATCGATCGACACCCACCTGCAGCAGACGGACGTGGAGCTGCCAACAACGTCCAAAACCCGGTTCGAAGACAGGAGCAGAACCGAGACTTGATCAGGACCATTGCTGACTACAACCGTGCTGATCTTGTGTATGAGAACCGGTCTGCTATTGTTCCTCCACCATTCCAGAGGAATGACTTTGAGCTGAAGTCTGCTTACTTCCAGCTAGTTGGGCAGAGACCTTTTTCTAACATGCCCCATGAGAAGCCTCTGGACCATATTGAGCACTTTGAGCATCTTGTGACCAGTATCAAGGCTAATGGGGTGACTGAGGACTTCATATTCGGCAAGCTCTTCCCATACTCACTTGCAGAAGAGGCATCTCAGTGGTTGAAGCAATTGCCAGCTGGATCTTTGACATCTTGGCAACAAGTCAAAGTGGCTTTCCTCAACCATTTCTATGATGATGCAATGTCAGATGAGCTGAGAGTCAAGATCTCTTCATTCAAGCAAGGACATGATGACGCTTTCAAGGCAGCTTGGGTGAGATTCAAAGCTTATCAAAGGGACTGTCCACACCATAGTTTTTCAAGGGTACAACTGTTGAGTATCTTTTAGAGGGTGTGACTGGAAGTATCAGTTAGCTTTGGATGCTGCAAGTCATGGGAACTTCAAGACAAGATTTCCAGAAGATGCTGAAGTTTTGATTGAGAATTTGGCTTCTAGCAATAGCACTAAAAGAGCTGATGCTGAAAGAAAGAGACTGCATGGAGAGTTTGATTCAAACCAGTTAGCTTCTGTTAATGCTAAGCTGGATTCAGTACATAATATCCTTGTGGGTAAGAAGTCAGTCCAATTTGCTGCTGAAGTTGAGACATTTGAGCCAGAGCCAGAGAATACAGAGGAGAATGTCAACTATGTGTATGGAGCTGGATATCAGGGACAGAGATTTGGTAATCAGCAAGGCAACAGACCTTACAATGTTGACCAGAAGCAGCAACAAAACAATGGCTATACAAGAACCTATGGGAATTCATCTTATCAGTCTCCACCTCCTAAGACTTCTTCTGAGAGTAGAATGGAGGCTATGCTTGAGCAGCTTTTGCAAGGACAGGAGCATTTGACAGTGACATTCAATGGAAAGATTGACAATGTCTACTCTGAGCTGAATGGGAAGATAGAAGCATTGAACATTCATGTCAAGAAGTTAGAGAATCAGGTTATTCAGACTGCTGGGTCTGTCAAAAGACAAGAGGGTTTTCTTCCTGGAAGAACTGAGTCAAACCCCAAGCATGCTTGCAATGCCATATCAGTGAGAGATGAAGGTGATGGTGAATTTGTTTCTGCAGAAAACGGAGAGAAAAAAACAAATCTCTCGGTTTCAGATGATGGTGTCAGTCGACACTCCTCTCAGACGAACCCAGAAACTGCAAAATCTCAGGTTCCAGCTGCTGAAAGGGTCTACAAGCCTAAGGTTCCTTTTCCCAAGCCAAGAAAGTCTAAGCAAGAGATGGAGGAAGCTAGATGCAAAGCAATGATGGACAAGGTGATGATTGAGATGCCTTTAATTGATGCAGTAAAGCTTTCACCACCTCATAAGCGGTATGTGAAGAGAATGGTATCCAATGGTTTGAGCCCTGAGGAAGGAGCACTGCTTACTAAGGTTGTCAGTGCAATTCTGTTAAACCAGCCTCCACAGAGGAAGAAATAGAAGAAGCAGGAAGTGGTTGTCTCTAAGGAAGTGAGTGGAATCATTCAATGTAGGACTGCTAAGAAGGTACCAGATCCTGGAAGCTTTGTGCTTGATTGCTCAATCTCAGCAGGAAGGTTTTCTCACTCACTTTGTGACCTTGGCTCTAGCATCAACTTGATGCCACATTCTGTTGCTGTGAGACTTGGGATGACAGAATTCAAGCCAACTCAGATTTCTCTTATCCTGGCTGATCGCTCCCGAAGAATTCCTGAAGGTGTTTTAGAGGATATTCCAGTTAAGGTTGGCAACTTCATGATTCCCACTGACTTTGTGGTGCTGAAGTATGATCAAGAACCTAAAGATCCTCTCATCTTAGGAAGATCTTTCTTGGATACAGCTGGTGCCATCATTGATGTGAAGAAGGGACACATAGCACTGAATGTGGATGGTTTGAGTTTGAATTTTGAGATGGATAAGCTGAGGAGGGCTCCTACTATTGATGGACAGACTTTTTCTGTTGAAAAAGTTTCTGCAACACGAGCATCCGGCTTAGTGTCGATCGACACCAACAATAGGGTATCGATCGACACCCCTCCACGACCGAGATAGAACAGCTCCAAGACTGATGTTCCAAGACAGAAACCTGTTCCCAAACAGAAGAGTCATCAATCCACACTCCAGAGCCCTCAGGTAAGGCAAAGATACACCTCTCCTTCTCCTAAACTTCCTCCTATCATCAACACGAATTTCAAAGAGATAAAAACTGTTTTGCAGTTAACCAAGCGACGAGATTATCGTAGAGCGCTTGTTTCTTCTGTTGATGATTTTGCAGGGCTAAAAAGAGGCAAACCCATCCCTAAATCCCGCCATGTTCCTGTTCCTTCTATCCTTGGCAGACCGCATGCACCTAAAGCTTATACACCACCTTGGATGAAGAGGACTTCAATGCCATGTTCTGCTCCTCCGGATGCCTGAGCTCCAACACAGTCAAGCTAATGACTGAAACCAAGCGCTTAGTGGGAGGCAACCCACTGGTAGGTTTTTCTTTTTCTTTTGATTTTGATTTTTGTTTATTTTATTTCTATTTTTGCTTTCCTCTTACTTGATAACACTGGGGACAGTGTTGTTTAAGTCTGGGGGAGGTTAGTTACTAACTATGTTTTCTATTTTTGAGTTTCAGTTGTGTCAGTCAAAACCATAAAGTTTGAGTCAAATTTTTCAAAATTTTTCTTTTTATCTTTGGGAATTATGATCTTGATTAATGATTTCTCTTATTTGGCTAACACTCTAATGATTATTTGTTTATGCTTGATCTCAGAACTGAAGCTTAGAAAGACTATGAGCCTTATCAACAATCCTGAAAGCCCTTATTCAATGGATATCTGATTGATCTAACGTTGTCTCAACCTTTATCAGGATTTTAACCGGACTTAATCGCTTACTTTGGGGTTGGAAATCAGTGGACTAGACTTCTTCTTCAGGCCATACAAGACAATGCAATTTTTCAAAGTATGTCTTCCCTCTCTCTTCCCTTCAATACTTTAAAAAAAAAAAAAAAAAGATCAGAAAAAAAAAAGAATAAAAGATGAGATGATTTTGATCAGTTTAGAGAGGTAGGTAAATTACCAGTGACCTCATTATTCTACTCTTGAGTCAAATGATCACACAAAGCTTGGAAGCGAGGGGTAGGTAAATTACCGATGACCCCGGTATTCGCTTACACCTTTGATTAGAAAAAAAAAAGAGAAAAAAAAAATTTGGAAGTGAGAAAAGGGAGAGGAAAGTAGATATAAGAAGAAAGTCTTGGCCTGAAAAGAGTCCATATGCCAGTGATCAATACACCCAAGGTAAGAACTCGCCTATATTTGCTTTAATTTATTTAATGAGATGACAATGGAGATTTCAGAGATTCCAAAGGATTGTGGGATTTGAGTAAGGAATGTTGATGCCTATCATGGTTAAGTATAAGAAGTAAGTTCTTGAGTCAGGTAAATGAAGAGTGTGAATAAAGAATGATCATGCAGTTGAGTGAGTTCCCTGTTTTCAAACCTCTTTCACAGGTCTAAGTTTATGTTTTGCTTGAGGGCAAGCAAAGGCTAAGTCTGGGGAGTTGATATATCATGGTTTTTGTGTTTTTTAACCATGATATAAGGAGTCTTTTAGTGTCTCTTCATTTGTTTCTAGATTTTTTTTGAGTCTTTACAGGTTTTTAGCATGAAAGGAGCAAAGTGGAGGAATTTGGATCAGTTTGGAGCAATAATCCGCAAGAAATCAACTTGGAATCGATCAGAGGAGATAGTGTCAATCGACACTGCCTTAGCATCGATCGACACCCAGTCCAAACCGACGAGAGAGCCAAATTTGGAAGTTTTACAAAGTTGCCTGAAGTTTTCTATATTTGCAACATAAGTCCCTGACGTGTTTTAGGACATATAAATAGTGTTTTTAGGTTTTCCAAACCCTTAAGTTGTATTCTATCATGTTTTATTTTTCCTGCAACCCTGTGAGATTTTAAGAGCTTTGGAGAGAGAGACATCTGCTTTGTAGAGAAAAATTTCTTGAACTCCCTTGCTTATTATTCAGAAAGATGTTTTGTTCTTCATTGATCATATCTGAGTAGTTTGCTTGTTAGGTTTAGGGTTTTTCACAGGGATTTTATGATTTATTAGATCGGTTTATTTAGGATTCTTTATCTCGATCTTCATCTTAGGTTGTTCTTCATATTAATCCTTGATTGACCATCTAGAATTAATACCCTAGGAAAATAAATTGATATGAGAATATAATTGATTTTCCTGATAAAACCTTTTGATGAGCAAAATTATTTCTTGCAAAGAGATTTGGATTTAATAATTTTGTGAACAATCTAAACCTGATTTTATTGCTGATTTTTAACCTAGAATTTTACAAAGAGATTTGGATTTTCTGGTTTTAAATTTAGATATTATTTGCAGTGAGAACTGAATTAATTTACAAAAGTGTTTAGAGTTCTAGATCTGTTCTTAATTGCTTGAATCCTAATTTATTGATTGATTTAATATTTCATAATTTCCTGAGAAATTCCCTAGGCCTAGCTTTTTGATCTTCTGAATTTACAACAAGTTTTATTTAATATTTTGCATTGCTTTTATTTTAATTTAATCTGTTTAGCATAATTGAAAAACTCTATAATTTATTGTGTAGTCTTGAGTCCTTGTGGAATTCGACCCCTAAGTACTGCAGTGATCTCTTAATTTGAGAGAGTAGCTCTAGGGATTAATATGAGCATATCACTTCATTACTGTTACAATCATTCTGTTCATTTACATTTAGCATCTAGTTCTTGTAGTTTTATTTTCTGCACTTTACATTTTAATCTTAGGATTGTTAGTGACAAACATCCTTGCATTTGGCTTAACTTAGATTCATATACATATCTTAATTGTTCACAAACACTCATTTAGGATTGACACCTCTTATACTGCAACTGCATAAGGGGAATTGAAACACCTTACCATTCATTCATATCTCATTACAATCATTCATCATCATCACCTCATACAATAAAACCTTGTTTCACTGGATCCTCTAGAACCACAAGAATCCTTAGTTGGAATGGGATTCCAACTCATCACCTTTTGAGAATGGGATTCCAACTACATCCTTATTTTCTGCACTTTACTTAGTTCGGGGGGGGGAGTTCTTGTCTATCGTTGGCCTCTATGGTAGAATCAGTCAGGGGCCTGATAGGCGGTGATTTACCCTGTGGCGGATGTCAGCGGTTCGAGTTCGCTTATCTCCAACTCGTGAACTTAGCCAATACAAAGCTATATAGCACCTAATATTTTCGGTTCGGCAGTTCAATCTATGATTTTTCATTCATGGACGTTGAGAAGATCTTTCCATTTAACAGCACCTTAGGATGGCATAGCCTTAAAGTTAAGGGCGAGGTTCAAACGAGGAAAGGCTTACGGTGGATACCTAGGCACCCAGAGACGAGGAAAGGTGTAGTAAGCGACGAAATGCTTTAGGGAGTTGAAAATAAGCGTAGATCCGGAGATTCCCGAATAGGTTAACCTTTTGAACTGCTGCTGAATATATGGGCAGGGAAGAGATAACCAGGCTAACTGAAACATCTTAGTAGCTAGAGGAAAAGAAAGAAAAAGCAATTCCCCACTACAAGAAAAATTTTCTAGCCGCAAATGAGCTACAAACATGTTGTGGCTATGTAATTTTAGCCATAAATGAGACACAATCTTGAAACGTGGAAATTTGTAGCTATTTTGTGTATATATAGCCACAAATATTTTCTGTGATTATTTGTGGCAAGATAGCCACATGTAGCCACAAAAATGTTCGTAACTATATAACCACGGCCTAGTTAAGTATATTTTGTGGCTAAAGATAGCCAAAGCTAAAATTTGTAAACATTTGTTGCTATAGACACGGAACTAGTTCGAGTTGGTAAGTATTTGTACTGTCCTCACTATATGTGGCAAATGCTTTGCTCATGATTTGGAATGAATCCAGTACTTCTGATCATTAACTATAACAAAAATCTTAGTATGAATCGTGCTTTACTCATGGTTTCATCGAAGAAAAATTAAACTTAAAATTTTGAAAATCTTCCAAGAAAAGAAAAACAAGTGTTTGGTGCTAATCCAACAAATTAAAGAGACGAAATGAGTTTGACAGATTCATATTTACGTGTGATTATATGATGAAATAACTGTAGAGTATAACCGCTTGTCCAAATTATACTTTTGTTTCTATAATTCCATATAATTAAATGGGTTCTGGCTTAGGGGAATAAAAACATGGACTCATTTTCGTTCTCATCACGTGATCATTAATCAGTCCCCAACGAAAGTAAATATGTATGCTCTAATTTGAAACAAGTACGTGGAAATAGAAATTAAACACTAACAACAATTAAAGGAACACATACCATCAACAAATGCAAAACTATGCCAAGTAGGCAAAGACGAGAGATACAGAGGAAGTAGGCGAAGAGGAAGTAGGCGAAGAGGATGGCAATGTATGCAACCACGACTCAAACCAATACGTATTGGCTATATACGCAATCACGTTCTCCGGTACCACCTAAACCAGACAAACTACTTGGATTGGAAAGATCGAACTGCCTAAGACAAGCCAAGACACAGAGAACCACAAACAGAGGAAGGTAAGGAATCAAACTACGACACCGAAGACGAAGCCAAAACAGAGGAGATATATAGGAGAACCGTGATAATCCAGACAGAGGTGAAACATCCAATGAGATATCCTTTTACGATTGTTGAGATGAGGTTGAAAATTGAGCAGCAAACATCCACAAACTAAGGCGAAGGGGCAGTGCCGGTTCGACATTTTTTAGTGCCGGACGCAAATTAATAAATTATGCCCTAAATTTTATTTCCACATACATAAAGAAAACTATTGAAAAAAACCAATTGTATCCATGAAACGATTAAACGAATGGCTAATGATAATTTAATTAATCAAAGAATTTTTTTCAATCTTTTAATCAAAGTCTTGCCTTGAAGACTTAAATTATTAAAAATTAAAATCTTACTAAAAAAAATTATTAACAAGATATTTAACTTAATATTTTATTAATTTAAAAAATTAAATCCCACAAAATATGGTGAAAAGAAACCTCAACAAAAATAATTTATAAGAAAAGCTTAGAATTTTTATTTTTAATGTAAAAAACCTGTGAAAAGAAACCTAAAACTTTTAAAAATATTTTCTAAAATATGTCCCTAAATTTCTATGCCCCAAGCAATTGCTTCATTAGATTGTGCCATGGACCGGCCCTGAGGGGAACCAAACAGAGAGATGGACTACTTAACCTTCTTGAACAGAGCACTCTGTTCAAGCGGAAAAAAAAAAAACAAAGAAGAGAACCACTTTCAAGGAAACTCATACCGCCGATTCCTTAACCACGAGCAAAAACTCGTAAGTCCCAACCACTGAAAAATAAATATCCAAAAACCACAACAACGAAGCCGCTCCACCAACACCGCCACAAGACAACCGCAACGCATCCCAGATTTAGTTTCACTGTCCTATGCAACCTAAAGATGACACACCGTAGGAAGCAACACCAGCACTGCAACTTGAGAAGAAACCATCTATCTAAGCACAGACACCACGAAACCCAATATGAAGTAAAATATATGCATGAATAAATAAATACGCACATGAATTCCCATATTTTATTGCTTCATGCTATGAATATGATAACTAGTAAATAAATTACTTACATTATAGTTGATGAAACACAAAAGTTAGTTTCTTATTTCACGTACGTTACTTGATTTGTGACCGCTCATACTACATCGTAGGTAGTTTTGATTATATTTTAGCTCTGGTTTGAGTTATTTTTAAAAAGATTAATAAGTGTGACATTTTTCTAAGCAAAGTACAATGAGCGAGCTGTTTTTGAAGAAGTGCAAATTTTCACTTGTGATTCATGTTTCCACTGATCATCTGACATTAATTCTTGATCATCCCATCTCCAAACTCACTAAAACCAATCTCCTATAAATGATTACACAAGAATATTTGTGTGTGATTTAATTTATTGTTTGACGATATCTTTTGTAAACATATATTCTTTGTTAACTAAAACAAACACTACATGCATGCAGCCGTCAAATGCATAGATAATGCCATAGTTATCAGGATGGAGACGCAAGAGGCGATTATGATGAATGTCGGAAAGAAAGGAGGGCCACCAGGAGATCCACCGGATGCTCCTGGGGTATGGGTCCAAAAGGTAGTTGGAAGTGTTGGTGGGGGAATACAAACGCCGGAGAGCGTGTTAGAGGATGATTTTGTGACGGCAAATGTGAGGTTGGAGTTTCCGAATGGGGAAGATGGTGAACCAGTGGTGACAATTGGGGATGAGATCCTGGATGCAATGAACGGACTGTGGAAGAGATGCATGATTGTTTAAGTGTTGGGAAAGCCTATACCTATTTCCGTTTTGCAAAGGAAACTGAGGGAATTGTGGAAGCCAAAGGGGGTGATGAGTGTCATGGATTTACCCCGACAGTTCTTCATGATTTGTTTTGAGTTGGAGGAAGAGTACTTAGAGGCGTTGACAGGTGGTCTATGGAGGGTTTTTGGTAACTATTTGATGGTGCAAGACTGGTCTTCGAGTTTTGACCCTTGAGGGATGATATTATGACAACGCCGGTGTGGGTACATCTAACGAATATCCCGTATAACTACTATCACAGGGCGATACTTATGAGCATTGCCCGCGGTCTAGGGAAACCGTTGAGGGTGGACATGACTACTTTGTCATTTGAGAGGGCAAGATATGCAAGAATGTCTGTGGAGGTTAATCTCTCACGACCATTGAAAGGAACGGTGTTGATCATTGGTGAACGTTACTTTGTCTCTTACGAGGGATTGTCAAACATTTGTTCGACGTGTAGAATCTATGGTCATCTAGTCCATGCATGTCCTCTACGACAGTCTGACACGGTGGAGGAGATGGGTATGGTGGTTTCTGATCAGGTGGGTGAGAAGGGACGAGCTAAGTACTCCCACAAACTGATGGTTTTACCGAGGTCCGGCGAAGGGGCCGGCGAATGACGACGGTGGTAGGCCCGATGGTGTTTGCCGCAGAAGGAACGAGCAGAAATCCGGAACGTAATCTGCGGGATATTACCAGGAGGCATGATTTGGAAACATCTAACCGTTTTGGAAGGTTAGAGGATCCGCCAGTATCACATGATTTAAGGGAGAATCCCATAAGTGTCGGAATGAATAAGGAGAACCAAATTCCCTCGAATCTTTGTTTAAATGTGGGTCGTGTGTCTCAAGCAAAAGGTTTGCGTTCTAGTGGACCGTCTAATAAGGGAAAAGGAAATAAGCATTTTGGGCCTCAGGTTTCAAAGCCTGTTATGAAGCAAGGAGCCGAAAGTAATGGGCCAAAACAGAAACAAATGTTTGTTGGTTTTCGGACCAATCAAAGGGGAGGAGTTGCT
Source organism: Camelina laxa (assembly GCA_024034495.1). Lineage (NCBI taxonomy): Eukaryota > Viridiplantae > Streptophyta > Magnoliopsida > Brassicales > Brassicaceae > Camelina > Camelina laxa. The sequence goes on from CM043884.1 coordinate 7,495,068, forward strand.
GTATACGAGTGGTACACGGTTGAGAGTGGAATCAGACTGTTTGGGTCGATTGGGAGGAGTGTATTCCGGTAAGAGTGGAGATCCGTTGAGTGGTTAGGTTTTAAGCAAAAATCCGATGAGTGGGCAGGTTTCAAGCGGTGAGAACATGCTTCCTGTGACTTCTCGTCCTGATCAAGAGGAGGAAATGATCGGAGAGATTACGGAGCGGCTGATAGGGCCGGTCAGTGATGAAGCTCGAGGGGGAGCGATGATACGTTGCCCTGGTAGTTGTGAAGGTTTGTCTGCTAATTCTAATGAATTATCTATTATGGAACTGCCGGGGGCGAATAAACCCGCTTTTAGGAGAGCAATCCGATATCTAATGAAGAAATTCAGAATGGATATCCTTGCTTTATTTGAAACGCATACTGGAGGAGAGAATGCTAGTCAGATTTGTCGTGGTTTCGGATTTGAGAATTCGTTTAGGGTTGATGCTGTTAGGCAGGGTGGGAGTCTGTGGTTACTTTGGCGGTCTGACATTGGTGAAGTTACAGTTACTGAGTCGTCCGAACAGTATATAGTGGTGAGGATACAAAATGGTGATGAGTTGTTGAACCTGGTTATTTTCTACGCGACACCATCGGTAAGCAGAAGAGCAGGTTTATGGGATAAGTTGCGAGCAGTTATTGAAGCTTTAGATGGTCCTATAGTGGTTGGTGGAGACTTTAACACTATAGTCCGCATTGATGAGAGGTCAGGAGGGAATGGAAGACTATCTCTTGATTCCTTGGAGTTTGGAGATTGGATTTAAAGTTTATCTTTGATTGACATGGGTTTCTAGGCAATAAGTTTACTTGGCGGAGAGGAAGAACTGAGAATAATTTTATTGCTAAGAGGTTGGATAGAGTATTGTGTTGTGCTCACTCTCGGTTAAAGTGGCAGGATGCTAGTGTGACACACCTACCTTTTCTGGCGTCGGATCATGCTCCGCTATATCTCCAACTATGTCCTGACGTGGTGAGAGATGCTAGTAGACGGCCCTTTTGGTTTGAAGCAGCGTGGCTGAAGCATTTTAGCTTTAAAGACCTTTTGTTTGCATCATGGGATGTGCAACTAAAAACGCCGGAGGCCTTGAAAGAATTACAGGTTACTCTTAAAAAGTGGAATCGTGATGTTTTTGGAGATGTTCAAAAGAGGAAGGATTTGTTAATAAATAAGATCAAGGTGATCCAAAATAGGTTGGAGGTCACGCAGACAGATGAGATGTTACGTGAGGAAGAGGATATGTTGAAAGAGTTTGAAGAGGTCCTTGAACAGGAGGATATGATTTGGTTCCAAAAGTCGCGAGATAAGTGGATTGTACATGGAGATCGTAATACAACCTACTTTCACACTGCTACGATTAGACATGCTGAAAAACGAGAATAATATCTGGGTTACCGGTGCTTCAGAGCTGGAGGATATCGTTGTGACTTACTTTCAGCGGTTGTACTCTATGAATGATGTTCCTACAGTGGTTGCTAGTCTACCACAGGATGGTTTTGTGCGTTTGACGAGAGTGGAGAAGGAAAGTCTCAATAGATCATTCTCTGAGGCTGAAGTGGAAGCAGCGACTAGATCTATGGGAGGATACAAAGCCCCAGGTCCGGATGGCTATCAGCCCATATTTTTCCAAAGTTGTTGGGGAGAGGTTGGTGACTCTGTGGTGAAGTTTGCGTTAGAGTTTTTTACCTGAGGTCAGTTACCACCTCATACAAATGATGCATTGGTAGTGTTGATACCAAAAGTGTCAAAGCCGGAAACAATTAATCAGTTTCGTCCCATTAGTCTATGTAATGTCTTGTTTAAGATTATTACAAAGACAATGGTGATACGACTTAAGGGGGTGATCTCGAAGCTTATTGGTCCAGCTCAGTCTAGCTTCATTCCGGGGAGGTTAAGCACTGACAATATTGTCTTGGTTCAGGAAGCGGTCCACTCGATGCGTAAAAAGAAAGGGCGTAAGATTTGGATGCTTTTGAAGCTGGACTTAGAGAAAGCATATGATCGAATCAGGTGGGACTTCCTCGAGGATACATTGATAGCGGCTGGTTTTGAGGACTGTTGGGTTCAATGGGTGCTTAGGTGTGTGAGGGACCCTTTAATGATGATTCTTTGGAATGGTGAGAAAACCAAAGATTTCACACTAGCTCGGGGATTATGACAGGGGGATCCCCTGTCCCCCTAGATCTTTGTGTTGTGCCTTGAGAGGCTTTGTCACATGATTGATAAGTCAATAATAATGGGGGAGTGGAAACCTATTGCTTTGTCACGTGAAGGTCCGAAATTGTCCCACATTTTTTTTGCGGATGATTTGATACTCTTTGCTGAGGCTTTGGTATCGCAAGTGTGTGTTATTCAAAGAGTCTTGGAGAAGTTTTGCATTGCATCGGGTCAGAAGGTTAGCTTGGAGAAATCCAAGATCTCTTTCTCCGATAATGTTTCGAGGGAGCTGGGAAACAGATAGTCAAACAGATCAGTGACAAGAGCGGGATTAAAGCCACTGTGGACCTAGGTAAGTATTTGGGTATGCCAGTCTTATAGAAGAGAATTAATAAAGATACTTTTGGCGAGGTCCTTCAAAAAGTTACATCACGGTTAGCATGGTGGAAGGGAAGACTGTTGAGTATGGCGGGAAGACTTACTCTCACTAAGTCGGTCCTCTCTTCCATCCCAGTTCATACAATAAGTACGATTCTATTACCTAAGTCAGTGCTGGATGGGTTGGATAAAATTTTGAGAAACTTTTTGTGGGGTAGTATACCAGAAAAGAGGAAACAACACTTAGTTGCATGGGATAGAGTTTGTTTGCCTCGTTGTGAGGGAGGGTTGGGGATTCGCGCTTCTCACAATATGAACAAAGCTCTCCTCGCTAAACTGAGATGGCGTCTGCTGGGGGATCAGATTAGTCTCTGGGCAAGTGTTCTGAGGAGCAAATATAAGGTAGGAGGAATTCAAGAGCATGGTTGGATGTCTGCCAAGAAATCGGGTTCTTCAACTTGGCGAAGTTTGCGGGTTGGTTTGCGTGATGTGGTTTGCCAAGGGTATCGATGGGTGCTGGGAAATGGTAGAGATACCCGCTTTTGGGAGGATAAATGGTTATCAGAGCGTCCTTTGAAGGACTGTGTGGTTACACCATTACTAGAAGGATGGAGCACGATTAAGGTGAAAGACTTATGGAGTGATGAACCGTGTCTACGCAAAGGTATGGAGGGTGATGGTTCCAGAGCGAGTGAGGATTTTTCTCTGGTTGGTGTCTCAGCAAGCCATCATGACTAATCAGGAGAGGTATAGACGGCATCTTGGAGACACGAACATCTGACTTGTCTGTAAAGGGGGCGAGGAGTCAATAATTCATATTTTGAGAGACTGTCCGGCGATGTCTGGTGTTTGGTCTCGTCTTGCAATAGTTATTCCTGTTTTACTGAACCGATATCATCCCAGATCGAAGACTCAAGCTATGTGATGGACCAACCACTCGACCATGCACTCGACCAAGCACATGGTCGAGCACTTAGAGCCGCCTCTCTATTTTGTCTGCAACTGCATAAGGGGAATTGAAACACCTTACCAATCATTGCATACATTCATCATCATCCATTCCATCTTAACCTGTCCACCATAAAATTCATATTTCAATTTGGCCCCGTTGCCTATTTGAGTGTGTTTTTGTGACAATTAGGATCCATAAAAGTCTAAGATTAAGTTCGTTTATCAACTTGTTCACTACTGATCTTGTTTCTTCTTTTGCTTGTCTGTGATTGAGTTTCAGGTACCAGCTCGACCATCAACTCGACCACCACTCGACCGAGTGTCTGCTCGAGCACCTGATCGAGTCAGAAGCCGGATACAAATAGACATCAGTTCCCAGTCGACTCGACCACCCACTCGAGCCTGCGCTCGACCGAGTGCCTGTCCGAGTCTGTACTCGACTCTATTGATGCAAACAAGGTCCAAGGGTCCTCACAATCTTCAGAGACTCCTTGATCACATCAACAAACCACCAAGGGACCTGAGACAGCAGAAAACAAGGATCTATCAGGAACAAGAACAACAAGTGCTAATGGAGAATCAAGCTCAACAAGCTCCAAGAGCAAGAAACATTGGTGCTGGAGATGCACCAAACACACATAACCAGAGAGCTGGTATTGTGCCTCCTACTGTTGCCAACAACAACTTTGAGATCAAAAGTGGATTGATCTCAATGATTCAAGCCAACAAGTTCCATGGGTTGCCAATGGAAGATCCCCTGGACCACCTTGATGAATTTGATAGGATATGTGGTCTTACTAAGATCAATGGGGTCAGTGAGGATGGCTTCAAGTTAAGGCTATTTCCATTCTCACTTGGAGATAAGGCTCACCTTTGGGAGAAGACTCTTCCTACTGGAGCAATAACCACATGGGATGCTTGCAAGAAGGCTTTCTTGGCCAAATTCTTTTCCAATGCTAGAACTGCTAGATTGAGAAATGAAATCTCTGGGTTTGCTCAAAGGAATAATGAGAGTTTTTGTGAAGCTTGGGAAAGGTTTAAAGGATTCCAGACTCAGTGTCCTCACCATGGCTTCAGCAATGAGTCCCTTTTAAGCACTTTGTATAGAGGGGTGCTTCCCAAGATCAGAATGCTTCTTGACACAGCCTCAAATGGAAACTTCCTCAACAAAAATGTTGAAGAAGGATGGGAGTTGGTTGAAAATCTTGCTCAATCAGATGGCAACTACAATGAGGACTATGACAGAACCATAAGGTCATCCTCCACTGATCAAGAGGAAAAGTACAAGAGGGATTTGAAGATGGTCAATGAGAAGCTTGACAAGATCCTTCTTAGCCAACAAAAGTCCATTCACTTCATTGGAGAGGAAGAGGCTCCAGTTCAAGAAGGGGAGACTGAGTTTGCTGAGTTGTGCTACATGCAAAACCAAGGAGGATTCAAAGGCTACAACCAAGGAGGTTTCAAAAACAACAATCTCTCATATAGGAGTACCAATGTGGCCAACCCTCAAGACCAAGTTTATCCACCTCAACAGCCTCCACAGCAACAAAGCTACATCCCTAAACAACAACATCAAGTGTTCCAGCCTCCATTGTGTCCCCCACCAGGGTTTCAGACTAACCAAGGCCAGGAACAAGACTTAAGGGCAATGATGCAACAGTTGTTGATTGGGCAAACACAAGGAAAGATTGAAGCAACAAACAAATTTGCTGAGTTGAACAGGAGGATATCAGATGTTTACAGTGAACTCCATGCCAAGTTTGCCACACTTACTTCCAGGATTGTGACTATGGAGAATCAACTAGCTAATGTCCCAAATAACAAAGGCAAGGCCAATATGCAATCTATAGAATCTGCTCACGCAATCTACGCAGTGGAAGGGTTCTACCAACAAGGGAGGGAGCTTTACCAGACACTGAGGACAGTGGTGATCAAGAAAGGGAGAGTTTTCAACAAGAAGAAACTCAAAATGAAAACGCCATCGAACTCGACCCATCACTCGACCACACACTCGACCGTGTGTGTGATCGAGCACCCGATCGAGCAGCTTCTCAAGGAAAAACTAAACCAGTTGCCTCCAAAGAAAAAGAAGTCCGGTTCATTCCTCCTCTTTACAAACCTCCACTACCTTTCCCAGGAAGATTTAAGAAGCAGATGGTTGAAAAATACAAGGCATTGTTTGACAAACAAGTTAGAGAGATTGAGCTTAGAATGCCTCTAATAGATGCATTTGTGATGATTCCTCCTTACTAGAAATTCTTGAAAGATGTTGTGATGGAAAGGATCAAAGAAGTACAAGGGATGGTGATTCTTAGCCAAGAGTGCAGTGCCATCATCACAAAGCAAGTGAATCCTCAAAAGCTAAGGGATCCTGGCTCCTTTACTCTACCTTGCTCTATAGGCCCTATAACTTTCAATAGATGCCTATGTGATTTGGGAGCCTCAGTAAGCCTAATGCCTCTATCAGTTGCTAAGCGCCTAGGGTTTACAAGATATAAGCCATGCAATATATCCTTGATCTTAGCTGATAGATCAATAAGATTACCACATGGTGTTTTGGAGGATCTACCAGTTAGAGTTGGAGAAGTAGAAGTCCCAACAGACTTTGTGGTTTGGAAATGGATGAAGAACCAAAGGATCCTTTGATACTAGGGAGACCTTTCCTAGCTACAGCAGGAGCAATAATTGATGTGAGACAAGGGAAGATTGATCTTAACCTGGGAGAGGACTTCAAAATGACATTTGACATTGTGGAGGCTATGAAGAAACCAACCATTGGAGGGCAAGTCTTTTGGACTGAAGAAATGGACAAACTATCAGAGGAATTGATGGAAGAACTAGCAGAACAAGATCACCTTAGAACTGTTTTAACCAAGAGTGGGGAGGAAGGATTCATTCATCAAGAAACCAAAGCTTATGAGAAGATATTGGACTCCAGTAGAGAATCAGACCACCCAGGTTTTTGAGGGATTACCAGCACAAAGAGAGGAAGTCTGGTCAGTTCAATTAACAACTTTGGATAGCTCGGCCATCAGCTCGACCGTCAGCTCGACCACCAACTCGACCGAGTACCAAAGTCACTCGACCGAGTGCAACGCCGAGTCCTGCACAAACGATTGGTCCGAGCTAAAGGCACCAAAAGTAGAGCTCAAACCTCTCCCATCTGGGCTAAGGTACGTTTTTCTAGGTAAGAACTCTACCTATCCTGTGATAGTAAATGCTAAGTTGAGTGAAAATGAACTTGATTTACTAGTTGTAGAGCTAAAGAAGTATAGGAAAGCAATTGGTTATACCTTGGATGACATTCAAGGCCTTTCACCTAGTCTTTGCATGCATAGAATCCATCTTGAAAATGAATCCTACTCTAGTATTGAACCTCAAAGAAGATTAAACCCCAACTTAAAAGAAGTAGTAAAAAAGGAGATCCTTAAGTTGCTTGATGCTGGTGTAATCTATCCTATCTCTGATAGTACTTGGGTTTCACCAGTTCATTGTGTCCCAAAAAAAGGAGGAATAACTGTGGTAAAGAATGATCAGGATGAATTAATTCCAACTAGAACCATCACAGGACATAGAATGTGCATTGACTATAGAAAGCTTAATTCAGCTACTAGGAAAGATCATTTCCTCTTCCTTTTATTGATCAAATGCTGGAAAGATTAGCTAATCACACTCACTACTGTTTCTTGGATGGATATTCTGGATTTTTCCAAATTCCTATTCATCCTAATGATCAAGAGAAGACAACATTCACATGTCCATATGGTACTTTTGCTTATAGAAGGATGCCATTTGGATTATGTAATGCTCCAGCAACTTTTCAAAGATGCATGATGTCTATCTTCTCTGATCTCATTGAGGATGTTGTGGAAGTTTTTATGGATGATTTCTCTGTCTATGGAGACTCTTTTCCTTCTTGTCTTGCTAATTTATGTAGGGTTTTAAAGAGATGTGAGGAGACAAATCTTGTTTTGAACTGGGAAAAGTGTCACTTCATGGTTGAAGAAGGGATAGTTCTTGGTCATAAGATTTCAGCAAAGGGGATTGAGGTTGATAAGGCAAAGATTGAAGTAATGGTTCAACTCCAACCACCAAAAACAGTCAAGGACATAAGAAGCTTTCTTGGGCATGCTGGGTTTTATAGGAGATTCATCAAGGATTTCTCAAAGATAGCTAGGCCATTGACAAGGTTGCTATGTAAGGAGACTGACTTCAACTTTGATGAAGATTGCTTGAAGGCTTTCAAGGAGATCAAAGCTGCTTTGATTTCAGCTCCGATAGTCCAAGCTCCAAACTGGGATCTTCCATTTGAGATTATGTGCGATGCTTCAGACTTTGCAGTAGGAGCAGTCCTAGGTCAGAAAAAAGATAAGAAGCTGCATGTGATTCACTATGCAAGTAGAACCTTGGATGAGACACAAGGAAGATATTCAACAACAGAGAAAGAGCTCCTAGCAGTGGTATTTGCCTTTGAAAAATTCAGAAGCTACTTAGTAGGGTCCAAAGTGATTGTGTACACTGATCATGCTGCTCTGAGACACATCTACTCAAAGAAGGATACAAAACCAAGGTTGTTGAGATGGATTTTGCTTCTCCAAGAGTTTGACATGGAAATAGTTGATAAAAAGGGGATAGAGAATGGAGTAGCTGATCACTTGTCTAGAATGAGGATAGAAGAGGAGATTCCAATTGATGATTCAATGCCTGAGGAGAAACTGATGTTGATTGGCTCAACACGGCTCCCCACTCGACCTCTCACTCGAACAGGCACTCGGCCGAGTACGTTTGGGCACCCGATCGAGCAGGACGAGATGGAGGAGTGGATGGCACTTGAGAGTGAAGATCTGCCTTGGTATGCTGATATAGTCAATTACAAGGTATGTGAAGAAGTTCCAGCAGATATGGACTCCTATAGGAAGAAGAAACTCCTCAAGGACATCAATGGATACTATTGGGATGAACCTTACTTATACAAGAAGGGATCAGATGGATTGTTTAGAAGGTGCATAGCAGAGAATGAAGTTGAAGGAGTATTAGGACATTGCCATGGTTCTGCCTATGGAGGCCATTTTGCAACTTTCAAGACAGCCCAAAAGGTCTTACAAGCTGGTCTATGGTGGCCTACATTGTTCAAGGACACTCACAAGTTCATCACAAAATGTGATGCTTGCCAAAGGATGGGGAATATCACAAGGAAGAATGAGATGCCTCAAAATCCAATTCTTGAAGTTGAGATATTTGATGTGTGGGGAATTGATTTCATGGGACCCTTTAATCCCCCTTCAAATGGGAATACCTACATCTTAGTAGCAGTGGACTATGTCTCCAAATGGGTGGAAGCCATTGCTAGCCCCACTAATGATCACAAGGTAGTGCTTAAACTCTTTAAGAACATAATCTTCCCAAGGTATGGAATCCCAAGAGTTGTCATAAGTGATGGAGGATCACACTTCATCAATAAGATCTTTGAAGGCATGCTAAGAAAGTATGGAGTCAAGCACAAGGTGTCTACAGCATATCACCCTCAGACAAGTGGGCAAGTTGAGGTGTCAAACAAACAGATCAAGGCCATTCTATCAAGAATAGTAGGAGCAACAAGGAAGGATTGGTCTAGTAAACTTGATGAAACACTTTGGGCTTATAGAACAACTTTCAAAACACCTATAGGAAGAACCCCATTCCAGCTTGTGTATGGAAAATCTTGTCACCTTCCAGTTGAGGTTGAATACAAGGCTCTATGGGCAATCAAACTTCTGAACCTAGATCTTGAAACAGCACAAGCTAAGAGAAGCCTTGATTTGCATGAACTTGAGGAGATCAGATTGGAGGCCTATGAAAACTCCAAAATCTACAAGGAAAGGACTAAGGCTTTCCATGACAAGAAAATTCTCATAAAGGACCTTAGACCTGGAGACCAAGCCTTGCTTTACAATTCAAAACTCAAGTTATTCCCTGGAAAGTTGAAAAGTAGATGGGGAGGTCCTTTTGAAATAAAGGAAGTTTTACCATATGGAGCTGTCACACTTCTCAACAAGGATGGTAGTGAGTTCACAGTTAATGGTCAGAGGGTTAAGAAGTATTTGGGAGAGAAAGAGACACATGAGAAGTGCTCAATACTTCTCATGGATGCCCCTCAAGTTTAAAGAGTCATAGAAGTCAAGCTTAGTGACTCTAAACAAGCTCACTAGGGAGGAAGTCCCTAAGGTATCTCTGTATATATTGCTTAATATTTTGGTATTTTGACTTTTGTTTTGATGTTTTCATGGTCAGGGAAGCAAGGGAGTCTAAACAGAAGAAGAGTTATGACATCCGCAGTCCAGCTCGACCCCCCCACTCGGACATGCACTCGACCGAGTCACGGTCGATCGCCATCGTCGAGCTGCCCCAATCCCCCTCTCCAAGTCACCAACAAGACCCCAGCTACACCTTTGATAGCATGCAGGAGGATGTGGTTAGTTTCTTCTACAATCCTTGAGGTAACACTATCACCTTTCCATTGTAAATACCATTTGCATTTCATATTGTGTGTTTTGTTTTAAGTCTTGAATCCTCCATCAAATTTCTTTCACACAAGGGACTGTGTGATTTAAGTTTGGGGGAGGGTTTGAGATAGCATTTGACATTGTGTTTTGTTTTCTTATTTCAAATTTTTAGCATCATCATGTTAATATTTGCATAGCATCTAAGGCATAGAAAAACCCTAAAAATTTGAAAATTTTTTGCAAAAATCTTTATAAAAAAAAGAGTGTTCATGTAGTTGCTTTGCATATTCAAGTATTTTGTTTATCATGTAGGACTGCTTGCATTAGGGATCTATGATGAGTATTTCCTTGTTAGCTTGCTCATTCACTAGACTAGGATCAATGCCCAAGTTAATAGTACTTTGATGCTAGTTGAGTGGTTAGAAGCATAAGATTGAACCAAGCATTGAATTCCTGCATTGCATTTGGTCTAAATTGAAGCATGTTGTGATTTGATGCCATTTCCTATCTATAAGAACTTAATATTGACTTTCAATTATCAATGTGTGCATTGCTTTAAACTCATGGATACCATATACATATTTGGATCATCTTTCTCCTTTTTACCACTCTTGTTGATCCAAGTAGCTGATTTCCTCATTAAGAATCAGTTTCCCCTACCCTTAACCAACCCTTCTTTCAAGCCATGTTTATTCTTGAGTGTGTGAGGCCTATTTTTAGGATTGAGCTTGGTAGAAAGTGTTAGGTTTGAACTGACAAGAGTAAAGCCTTGTGTAGTTCTAGTTTGCATTTTTCAAACTAGATAGGACTAGGTGGTTCATTTGTTGGGTTTGGGACTTGGAAGTTAAAGAAAGAAAAAAAAAAAAAGAGAAAAAGAAAGAAAAAGGGTAGAGTCTTTAAGAGGAGATTGTGTTTAAGCAAGGTCTAGTGAAAGGATGGGAAGCAAAAAATTGTTGAAGATGGTTCTAGTTAAAGAAAAGAAAAGAAAGAAAAGAAAAGTCTAGCAAAAAGCTTGTATGTCTTAAGAATAAGAAGAAAAGAGAACCATAGCAAATAAGTAAGAATCCCCCATCCCACTAGAAAGATCAAATAAGAAACCTCTCCTAAGACTTGAAAATCAAAAGAGAAAAGGGTGAAAGAGAAAAGAAGAAGTTAAAGGGTAGCAGTAGGATCATTTGGGTTTAGATTGCTAGGATAAACTCTTGGGGTACCTTTGGGTAGACAAGGTTTTATTCTTGTATGTGTCTAGGTGTTCTTACCTTTAGCATTCTTCTAAAGCTCAATCCATTTTTTATGAGAGAACCTCGATATTGATAAGCCCCACTCTAAAAAGAGACCATCATTGTCTCAAAGCCTTTACCTCCAAGCCAAATGAGTTTAAGCATTGCATAGAATTGATTCATGTTCTTGATTAATGAATGTTAAAGGAAATGGTTAATTTGAATGCATGTAGATATCTAAGGCTCAAATCAGTAAAGGTTGTGACATGCTTGTCTAAAGTCTTTAAGTACAGCTCATTCAACTTGCATCATAGTACTAGTAACTTGGACATCGATTCTAGATGGTCTGTTTGCAAGCTTTAGGAGCTGAGATCCCACTTTCAAACCTCACCTACATTCTTATGTCTTGCTTATTTGCTTGAGGGCAAGCAAAGACTAAGTTTGGGGGTGTTGATGTTCATATATTTTACCCTGTTTTCCCTTAGTATATTCACATATTTTGCATCTTTTGCTATCCATTTTCACCATTATTGCATAGATTTAGGACTAATCATGCATTAGAGTTTAGTTGCATTGCATTTGCATCTTTTCATGCATAAACAGGTGATTTTGAAGCTTAAGGAGCATGGAAGCAATGTTGAGGAAGGAGTGAAGCAATCATGAAGGGAAAGCAAGAGAGTTAAGGCTGAAATAACAAGGTCCGGAGTCCAACTCGATCGCACACTCGACCAGACACTCGACCGTGTGCTGAGGAGGACTCGACCGAGTGGACAATACACGAGATAAGCCAGCTCGACCTGCCACTCGACCGAGCACAGGTCGAGTTGACCGAGCCGTTGACTATTTTGTCTTTTAGCATTTTTAGGGCTTCCACTCCCCTCCTATATAAAGCCTTGTACCTGCAGCCACAAAAGGAGTCATCTTTTGAGATATTCTTAAAAACCTAGTATTTACCTTTTTGGGATTGATTCCTTTTGCTTTTTATTTTCCTAGATCTTGTACTTGAAAAAGACTAAATCCCTCAATATTGTTAGTTTAATAACTTTCTTAATATTGAGAATTTAAGTTTCATTTCTTTTTCAATATTGTAGATCTTTGTTTTATCTATCTAATGATGCAAGTTTCAATCTGTTCTGGGTTTATGATTTTGATGTTTATCATGTGTTCTTGTGAGTAGTAGTTTAGGATCTTGAGGATGGGTTAGGCTGGGCTGTGAATGAGGTTTGTTTGGCTTGATCAAGCTTGATTGTTGTAGATCTCTTCTAGGGTAGATGTTCTTAATGCTGATCCTATATCTGAGAGGGTAGGATCTGATTTCAAGCATCTTAGCATCACACCAATGTTTAAGAGGCATAGATAAGGCTAGATCTAGAGCTTACCATCTTGCTTGCTAAGAGATTAGAGGTTTTGTTTGGTATGAGACATATTTCTTACTGCCTGCTTGTGTAGATTCTTTACTATGTGAGAGCAAGTCTAGAATTGCATAGGTTTGATTGTTTCTTGACCATGAGAGTGGGAGAAACTTGTCTTGGATTCATATGTCTAGAGATTAGCTCATGTTGTTTGAGATTTGTTGATCAAGTTAGATAGCCTCAATCATTAGTCCAGCCCATGAATCCCTCCTCAAGTCCTTCCTTGTTTATTGATTTTACAGTCTTAATCTTGTTGCTTGATTGTAGTTTGATCTGTCTTTGCATTACTCTGTTTTTATTGCATTGCTCTGTTTCTGCGTTTAGTCTAGCTCGACCACTCACTCGACCTACACTCGGTCGAGTGCTGGCTCGAGTTCATCCCCTGAACTCTGCTATTTATGATTTGTGATTGTCTTGTTTCATTCCTGTTCCATTTCTGCTGCATCCATTTAGTGTCCTGTTCATATTGTCTTGCATTTGTTCTTTAGCTTAGTTTCTGTTTCTGTTGGTTGCATCATTACTGTCTTAATCATTCTATTTCATTTGCATTTAGTTCTTAGTTCATTTAGTTTACCTTCTGCACTTTACATTTTCATCTTAGGATTGTTTAGTGGCAACATCCTTTTCATCTGGCTTAAATTAGATCTTTATGCATATCTTAACTGTTTACAACCACTCAAATTGGATTGATACCCCTTATACTGCAACTGCATAAGGGGAATTGAAACACCTTACCAATCATTGCATACATTCATCATCATCAATTCCATCTTAACTTGTCCACCATAAAATTCTTGTTTCAAGGATGAGTAGAGCTTGTTGTCCCCAATGGTTTCCCAAACTGAGTAGAGCTCCTCTCTTGGTATCCTCAAGCTCCTATGGCTGCCAATTTCAAATCCAAACACATTGGCTATCTTTTTTATTGAAAGCTCATGCCTCTTCCCCTTGATTGTGAAGGTGATGTGACCAGCTCCAACCTCAGGATCTTTCCTTGCATATGTATGCAGCTTGACAGTGGCAAGGAACTCACAACTCTCCTCTTTGTAGCCCTCCATGCAAAGCCCCATAAACTTGGTGAGATTGCTCTTCTCAAAGAGATATTCTACATCCTCATCAATAGCAAGCTTCTGCATGGTCTCCTTGTGTGGATACCTAGTTCCCAAGAACTCCATCCTCATGAAAGCATCATAAAGCTGCCTCTTTGTCAGCCCACAAGACTCAGCTTCTCCATCATCCATCAATTCTTCTTCTTCACTTTCTTCCTCACTCTCACTTTCACTTTCTTCTTGCTCAACTTCAACAGCTGGCCTCTTCCCCTTGGCCTTGTGCTTCCTCATAAACTCATTGAGAGTAGGCTCTCTTTCCTCCTCACTTTCGGTCCTCTCAGGATCTTCCTCAACTTGCTCTCTCCTTGGACGCGGCACCTGGCTCGACCGGCTGCTCGAACGGCCACTCGGTCGAGTGGTCGATCGAGTGGTCCGTCGAGTGACTCTCCCAGCTTCACCTCTTGATTCAAGGTCAGCATCACGATGTTCCATGGAGCTTGCAGCGGTTTGGTGCGACTTCTTGGTAATCTTGGAAGACATTTTCAAAAGAAACTGAAGGGAATAGACTCAAAGCGCAAAGTTAATAGGTTAGTGACCCAAAAACTTGAAAGAACAAAACTTGAGCAAGAGATGAACTTTGAAAGAGATTTTAAAGCTTGAATTTAAATACTTTGAGCAAATGAGTGAATGTGAGAAGTATAGGGTCGAGCAAGGACTATATAAAGAAGCTAAGGGGACAAGGAGACAAGGGTGGAGCGTCCATACCATTCAAATTAGAAATGGGAATTTTTGACTTGCTTTTGGCTGCCACTCGACCCCACACTCGACCAGCACGTGGTCGAGCTCTTTGAAAATTTTTGAAATTTCAAAATTTTTCTCCTTGTTCTTCCCTCCACTTGATCATTCTAGAAGAATGGGAATCAAATGGGCTGCAATTAGTATCCAGCTCGGCCGAGTACCTCTTGTGGCCTTGGTCGAGTGGGCTTGCGAGTCTCCTTCTCCAAGTCCAAATCTTTCTTTATCCAACTACATTCTTCCTCAAAAGCCTGTCCAACACAAACATAAAATAAAACACATCAAAACTACTAGGAAAATAAACTATATTTACAAAGGATACCTTAGGGACTTCCTCCCTAGTGAGCTTGTTTAGAGTCACTAAGCTTGACTTCTTATAGCTCTTTAAGCTTGATTTGGAGACCAAGGAGGTGATGAAATCCCTCCTGGTTCTGCTTGATAACCTTGGTGTTCCTTCTTGATCACTACTTCCTTGACACTTGAACCATGTTTCTTCTTAAACTTGAGTTTTGGTCTTGCCTTCTTCAAAGACCTTTTGTTGAGCTTAACTTGAAGTTCTTCACTAAACGAGCTAGCACTTGAACTGAACCCTTTAGCTTCTCCACTGAATCTTCTTGAAAGGTTAGCTTACCCCTTGAAGCATTTTCCTCACTTGAGACCTCATGATCCTCCTTTCTTTTTATAGTGTAAGGTGGATCATATTTGGAAGGCAGATTAGTGGGATTGTTGATGTCAAACTTCATAGTGAAGTCTTCAGTCAAGTGGAGCTTGACAGTCCCCATCTTCACATCAATAACAGCCCCAGCTGTAGCTAAGAATGGTCTTCCCAAGATAAGAGGGTCTTTAGGCTCTTGTTCCATGCTCATGATTGCAAAATCAGTTGGGATCCTTGCTTCTCCTATTTTGATAGGGAGGTTTTCAATCACTCCAACCACATCCCTCTTGGATCCATCTGCTAGACTGACATAGAAGTTGCTATCCTTGAAGTCTTTATACCCTAACTTCTCAGCCACTGAATATGGCATCAAGCTCACTGAAGCTCCTAAATCACAAAGGCACTTATTGAAGTGCATGTAGCTGATGGAACAGGGTAAGTTGAATGAGCTTGGATCTTCAAGCTTTGTTGGGACAATAGCTTTTCCAATCTCTTTCAAATCCTTCATATCTTGGTCATGAGCCCTTTTCTTTGACATCTCAAGTAAAAAATTCTGATAGAGAGGGTATGGAGCATACTGTTCCAAAGCAAGTCCTCTCTCTTCTTTTTGGTAAGTAATGATGGCTTCTTGTATAGCCATCACTTCCTTCTTCTTAATAACAATCTCTTCCTTCAAGGCTTTCTCCTTCTCTTGTTGCAAAGCTATCTTCTCCTTGTTCTCGATGATCTCCCTCAATTCCCTTATCCTTTGAGCAAACCCAGAGATTTCATTTCTCAATCTAGCAGTTCTAGCATTTGAAAAGAATTTGGCCAAGAAAGCCTTCTTGCAAGCATCCCATGTGGTTATTGCTCTAGTAGGAAGAGTCTTCTCTCAAAGGTGAGCCTTATCTCCAAGTGAGAATGGAAATAGCCGTAACTTGAAGCCATCCTCACTGACTCCATTGATCTTAGTGAGACCACATATCCTATCAAATTCATCAAGGTGGTCCAGGGGATCTTCCATTGGCAACCCATGGAACTTGTTGGCTTGAATTATTGAGATCAATCCACTTTTGATCTCAAAGTTGTTGTTGGCAATAGTAGGAGGCACAATACCAGCTCTCTGGTTATGTGTGTTTGGTGCATCTCCAGCACCAATGTTTCTTGCTCTTGGAGCTTGTTGAGCTTGATTCTCCATTAGCACTTGTTGTTCTTGTTCCTGATAGATCCTTGTTTTCTGCTGTCTCAGGTCCCTTGGTGGTTTGTTGATGTGATCAAGGAGTCTCTGAAGATTGTGAGGACCCTTGGATCTTGTTTGCATCAACAGAGTCGAGTACAGACTCGGACAGGCACTCGGTCGAGCGCAGGCTCGAGTGGGTGGTCGAGTCGACTGGGAACTGATGTCTATTTGTATCCGGCTTCTGACTCGATCAGGTGCTCGATCACACACTCGGTCGAGTGGTGGTCGAGTGGATGGTCGAGCTGGTACCTGAAACTCAATCACAAACAAGCAGAAGAAGAAACAAGATCAGTAGTGAACAAGTTGATAAACGAACTTAATCTTAGACTTTTATGGATCCTAATTGTCACAAAAAACACTCAAATAGGCAACGACGCCAAATTGAAACTAAGTATATATGGTGGAAAGGTTAAAGATGGAATGGATGATGATGAATGTATGCAATGAATGGTTGGATGGATGGGTGTTTCAATTCCCCTTATGCAGTTGCAGTATAAGAGGTATCAATCCAGTTTGAGTGTTTGTAAACAGTTAAGATATGCATAAAGATCTAATTTAAGCCAGATGTAAAGGATGTTTGTCACTAACAATCCTATGATGAAAATGTAAAGTGGAGAAGGTAAACTAATTGCACTAAGAACTAAATGCAAATGAAACAGGATGATTAAGACAGTAAGGATGCAACCAACAGAAATAGAAACTAAGCTAAAGAACTAATGCAAGGCAATAATAAACAGGACACTAAATGAATGCAGCAGAAATGAAACAGGAATGAAACAAGACAATCACAAATCATAAACAGCAGAGTTCTGGGGATGAACTCGAGCCAGCACTCGACCGAGTGTAGGTCGAGTGAGTGGTCGAGCTAGACTAAACGCAGAAACAGAGCAATGCAATAAAAACAGAGTAATGCAAAGACGGATCAAACTACAATCAAGCAACATGATTAAGACTGTAAAATTAATAAACAAGGAAGGACTTGAGGAGGGATTCATGGGCTGGACTAATGATTGAGGCTATCTAACTTGATCAACAAATCTCAAACAACATGAGCTAATCTCTAGACATATGTATCTAAGACAAGTTTCTCCCACTCTCATGGTCAAGAAACAATCAAACCTATGCATTTCTAGACTTGCTCTCACATAGTAAAGAATCTACACAAGCAGGCAGTAAGAAATATGTCTCATACGAAACAAAACCTCTAATCTCTTAGCAAGCAAGATGGTAAGCTCTAGATCTAGCCTTATCTATGCCTCTTAAACATTGGTGTGATGCTAAGATGCTTGAAATCAGATCCTACCCTCTCAGATATAGGATCAGCATTAAGAACATCTACCCTAGAAGAGATCTACAACAATCAAGCTTGATCAAGCCAAACAAACCTCATTCACAGCCCAGCCTAACCCATCCTCAAGATCCTAAACTACTACTCACAAGAACACATGATAAACATCAAAATCATAAACCCAGAAAAGATTAAAACTTGCATCATTAGAAAGATAAAACAAAGATCTACAATATTGAAAAAGAAATGAAACTTAAATTCTCAATATTAAGAAAGTTATTAAACTAACAATATTGAGGAATTTAATCTTTTTCAAGTACAAGATCTAGGAAAATAAAAAGCAAAAGGAATAAATCTCAAAAAGGGTAAATACTAGGTTTAGAGAATATCTAAAAAGCTGACTCCTTTTGTGGCTGCAGGTACAAGGCTTTATATAGGAGGGGAGTGGAAGCCCTAAAAATGCTAAAAGACAAAATAGTCAACGGCTCGGTCAACTCGACCTGT